>JAODUP010001796.1:0-17220 GCA_025642065.1 Paralvinella palmiformis
TAAAAAACTTTTTGGTTTTTAAATTAATCAGTAAAATATTTTCAATTTTTTAAAAAAAATAAGTTTTTTTAACAATGTTTGGGTAAAAGGGAATTAAAAAATTTTTCCGTAAAAATATTTTGTTAATACCCCTTAAAAAGAGGTTATCAAAAGATGTAAAAAAAAGGTAAACTTAAACTTTTCGTTATTATGGAAATGGTACGGGGAGAGGGGTTAAATTTAATGTAACATTTTTTGACTTCACTTTTAAATTGTAATTTTATTAAAATGGGGTTCAAAAAATGTTTTTTTTTTTTTTAAATTAAAATTATCTCAATAAAAATTGCTGCTTCTATAAGACTTTTTTCATTTTTTGTTTATTATTTAGGTTCTAAAATGGGATTTTTATTCCAGTTCAAATTGCCTATTCTTAGAAGAAACCCCTAAGAAAAATTTTATAAGGAATTTTTTGCTTTTCTTCTTCCATTTTTTTATAACCTGTTTGATAAGTTACAATTCTTGGCAATTACCTAAAAATTTTTCTCATTAAGAAATAGGCAATAGACCCCTTTTCCCGGGCCCATAACGTTGATACTTTACCAAGTTCATTTGGAATTTTCCTGCACTTTTCTAATAAAAGGCAGAAATAGAAATTATTCGGGGGGTAAACAAGAATCTTTAAAACAGAAAATGATACAGTAATTTTCGGACTTTTTCAGGTAAAAGAAAAAGTTCCATTTTAAAAAACCCGCGAACCAAAAAATAAAAAAACAAAGAAAAAAGGGAAAAAAATTGCCAAATGCCTTATCATTAAATAGTTAATTTTTAAAAAATTAGGGGGGGCTTTTAAACACCCCCAGCCCCAATTAGTTCCATTATGCTACTTCACATTTAAAATTGGTTTTGGAAAAAAATAAATTTTGTTCTTTCCCAATTCAAAACAAAACTTTTATAATTAGGGTTTTAAAATTTTAATTAAGCCCAAAAGGGTTTTTAAAAATTTCGGGGGAAAAAAATTTTTTAAAAATTTAATTCCCATGCTATGTCAAAATATGTTTCAAGGTTTTCCAGAAAAAAATATAGTCTTTATATCAACAATGCCCTTTGGATATTACAACGGTTGACGACGTGTCAAAATATATTTCCAGATAAAACGCTATTATGTTCAATACACACCTATATAATAAGAGGAAATTACTGAACAACTAGTATGATAGAAAAAGAAAGATAATCTTAAACAGTTCGTCCTCGTTAGTATAGTGGTAAGTATCCCCGCCTGTCACGCGGGAGACCGGGGTTCAATTCCCCGACGGGGAGTGTAACACTTTTTGTTGATCGTTACACTTTTAAATTCGTAATTTTATTGGAAAATGGTAAAGTAACAGAAAAGAAGTGTTTTTTATTCGTTAATTAATATCAGTACTCAATCAAAAATATGAACTCGATCTTCTCATACATTGTAGCTATTATTCATTTACTTTCGTCTTCATCTCATTTATTGGTTCTAAAACCTGGCATTATTTATTCTCAGTTAACACAATTGCCTAGCCTTCTATAGAGAGAAACCCATATTAGCAAATTTTATATAAGGTTATATATTTAGCTTTCACTTCAAATTCGCATTTTTTTAGTACACCATGTCTTCGATAAGCTTGACATATTCGTTAGAAGATCACATCTACCTAAAATGGATTTTCTCATTCAAGACCAGTATTTGGCAACTAGTACTCTCTTACCACTGGTGCCTTATAACTGTTGATACTGGTTACCACAGTTGCATTTGGCAATTTGACCTGAACACATTTATCTACATAAAGAGTACAGCCAAATAGAAAGCTTATTACTGGGAGGGACTAATATCAGTAGAATACTTAAATCATCGCAAAATGCATATTCATTCTGTAATTGTCGTTCGTCACTTTTTTCTTAGGTAAAGCAGAAATAATTCATCAGGTGTTGTAAAACAACAGACGTTCATACAATCAGAATAAATGATAGACAAAGTAAAATGGCAGAAGAGGAATCTGAAAACCAAATCGCGCGTTATCATTAGAATAGTTCCAATTATTATAAGATGTCAGGCGGGAGACGGAGGTTTAATTCACCCAAGCCACTGGAAGCTTATTGTTGGCCATTTATTGTCTACCTTCATCATTTTATAATAGGTCTTTGAAATAGATAATTATATGCGGGTTCTTTCCGCTAATACATAACAATACGTTTCTATAATTAGGTTACACCAAAGAATGGTACATTACAGCACTAACAAGTTGGTGTTCTGGATATTTCGTTGATACTATTTGCACATATTCAAAACTGATATCAATCCAGACTGATGACCGTTATGATACATTTTAGACTAGAAAAGCTCCAATTAAAGCAGCCTTGAAAATAAATATTTCAGAAGGGAAAAAGAATACAGTTTTATATAAACAAGTCTTTTGGTTATTACAACGATTAATGCTATGTCAAAATATGTTTCAAGGTTTTCCAGAAAAAAATATAGTCTTTATATCAACAATGCCCTTTGGATATTACAACGGTTGACGACGTGTCAAAATATATTTCCAGATAAAACGCTATTATGTTCAATACACACCTATATAATAAGAGGAAATTACTGAACAACTAGTATGATAGAAAAAGAAAGATAATCTTAAACAGTTCGTCCTCGTTAGTATAGTGGTAAGTATCCCCGCCTGTCACGCGGGAGACCGGGGTTCAATTCCCCGACGGGGAGTGTAACACTTTTTGTTGATCGTTACACTTTTAAATTCGTAATTTTATTGGAAAATGGTAAAGTAACAGAAAAGAAGTGTTTTTTATTCGTTAATTAATATCAGTACTCAATCAAAAATATGAACTCGATCTTCTCATACATTGTAGCTATTATTCATTTACTTTCGTCTTCATCTCATTTATTGGTTCTAAAACCTGGCATTATTTATTCTCAGTTAACACAATTGCCTAGCCTTCTATAGAGAGAAACCCCATATTAGCAAATTTTATAGTAAGGTTATATATTTAGCTTTCACTTCAAATTCGCATTTTTTTAGTACACCATGTCTTCGATAAGCTTGACATATTCGTTAGAAGATCACATCTACCTAAAATGGATTTTTCTCATTCAAGACCAGTATTTGGCAACTAGTACTCTCTTACCACTGGTGCCTTATAACTGTTGATACTGGTTACCACAGTTGCATTTGGCAATTTGACCTGAACACATTTATCTACATAAAGAGTACAGCCAAATAGAAAGCTTATTACTGGGAGGGACTAATATCAGTAGAATACTTAAATCATCGCAAAATGCATATTCATTCTGTAATTGTCGTTCGTCACTTTTTTCTTAGGTAAAGCAGAAATAGATTCATCAGGTGTTGTAAAACAACAGACGTTCATACAATCAGAATAAATGATAGACAAAGTAAAATGGCAGAAGAGGAATCTGAAAACCAAATCGCGCGTTATCATTAGAATAGTTCCAATTATTATAAGATGTCAGGCGGGAGACGGAGGTTTAATTCACCCACAGCCACTGGAAGCTTATTGTTGGCCATTTATTGTCTACCTTCATCATTTTATAATAGGTCTTTGAAATAGATAATTATATGCGGGTTCTTTCCGCTAATACATAACAATACGTTTCTATAATTAGGTTACACCAAAGAATGGTACATTACAGCACTAACAAGTTGGTGTTCTGGATATATTCGTTGATACTATTTGCACATATTCAAAACTGATATCAATCCAGACTGATGACCGTTATGATACATTTTAGACTAGAAAAGCTCCAATTAAAGCAGCCTTGAAAATAAATATTTCAGAAGGGAAAAAGAATACAGTTTTATATAAACAAGTCTTTTGGTTATTACAACGATTAATGCTATGTCAAAATATGTTTCAAGGTTTTCCAGAAAAAAATATAGTCTTTATATCAACAATGCCCTTTGGATATTACAACGGTTGACGACGTGTCAAAATATATTTCCAGATAAAACGCTATTATGTTCAATACACACCTATATAATAAGAGGAA
This sequence comes from Paralvinella palmiformis, assembly GCA_025642065.1. NCBI lineage: Eukaryota > Metazoa > Annelida > Polychaeta > Terebellida > Alvinellidae > Paralvinella > Paralvinella palmiformis. The sequence goes on from JAODUP010001796.1 coordinate 4,025, forward strand.
ATTACTGAACAACTAGTATGATAGAAAAAGAAAGATAATCTTAAACAGTTCGTCCTCGTTAGTATAGTGGTAAGTATCCCCGCCTGTCACGCGGGAGACCGGGGTTCAATTCCCCGACGGGGAGTGTAACACTTTTTGTTGATCGTTACACTTTTAAATTCGTAATTTTATTGGAAAATGGTAAAGTAACAGAAAAGAAGTGTTTTTTATTCGTTAATTAATATCAGTACTCAATCAAAAATATGAACTCGATCTTCTCATACATTGTAGCTATTATTCATTTACTTTCGTCTTCATCTCATTTATTGGTTCTAAAACCTGGCATTATTTATTCTCAGTTAACACAATTGCCTAGCCTTCTATAGAGAGAAACCCCATATTAGCAAATTTTATAGTAAGGTTATATATTTAGCTTTCACTTCAAATTCGCATTTTTTTAGTACACCATGTCTTCGATAAGCTTGACATATTCGTTAGAAGATCACATCTACCTAAAATGGATTTTTCTCATTCAAGACCAGTATTTGGCAACTAGTACTCTCTTACCACTGGTGCCTTATAACTGTTGATACTGGTTACCACAGTTGCATTTGGCAATTTGACCTGAACACATTTATCTACATAAAGAGTACAGCCAAATAGAAAGCTTATTACTGGGAGGGACTAATATCAGTAGAATACTTAAATCATCGCAAAATGCATATTCATTCTGTAATTGTCGTTCGTCACTTTTTTCTTAGGTAAAGCAGAAATAGATTCATCAGGTGTTGTAAAACAACAGACGTTCATACAATCAGAATAAATGATAGACAAAGTAAAATGGCAGAAGAGGAATCTGAAAACCAAATCGCGCGTTATCATTAGAATAGTTCCAATTATTATAAGATGTCAGGCGGGAGACGGAGGTTTAATTCACCCATAGCCACTGGAAGCTTATTGTTGGCCATTTATTGTCTACCTTCATCATTTTATAATAGGTCTTTGAAATAGATAATTATATGCGGGTTCTTTCCGCTAATACATAACAATACGTTTCTATAATTAGGTTACACCAAAGAATGGTACATTACAGCACTAACAAGTTGGTGTTCTGGATATATTCGTTGATACTATTTGCACATATTCAAAACTGATATCAATCCAGACTGATGACCGTTATGATACATTTTAGACTAGAAAAGCTCCAATTAAAGCAGCCTTGAAAATAAATATTTCAGAAGGGAAAAAGAATACAGTTTTATATAAACAAGTCTTTTGGTTATTACAACGATTAATGCTATGTCAAAATATGTTTCAAGGTTTTCCAGAAAAAAATATAGTCTTTATATCAACAATGCCCTTTGGATATTACAACGGTTGACGACGTGTCAAAATATATTTCCAGATAAAACGCTATTATGTTCAATACACACCTATATAATAAGAGGAAATTACTGAACAACTAGTATGATAGAAAAAGAAAGATAATCTTAAACAGTTCGTCCTCGTTAGTATAGTGGTAAGTATCCCCGCCTGTCACGCGGGAGACCGGGGTTCAATTCCCCGACGGGGAGTGTAACACTTTTTGTTGATCGTTACACTTTTAAATTCGTAATTTTATTGGAAAATGGTAAAGTAACAGAAAAGAAGTGTTTTTTATTCGTTAATTAATATCAGTACTCAATCAAAAATATGAACTCGATCTTCTCATACATTGTAGCTATTATTCATTTACTTTCGTCTTCATCTCATTTATTGGTTCTAAAACCTGGCATTATTTATTCTCAGTTAACACAATTGCCTAGCCTTCTATAGAGAGAAACCCCATATTAGCAAATTTTATAGTAAGGTTATATATTTAGCTTTCACTTCAAATTCGCATTTTTTTAGTACACCATGTCTTCGATAAGCTTGACATATTCGTTAGAAGATCACATCTACCTAAAATGGATTTTTCTCATTCAAGACCAGTATTTGGCAACTAGTACTCTCTTACCACTGGTGCCTTATAACTGTTGATACTGGTTACCACAGTTGCATTTGGCAATTTGACCTGAACACATTTATCTACATAAAGAGTACAGCCAAATAGAAAGCTTATTACTGGGAGGGACTAATATCAGTAGAATACTTAAATCATCGCAAAATGCATATTCATTCTGTAATTGTCGTTCGTCACTTTTTTCTTAGGTAAAGCAGAAATAGATTCATCAGGTGTTGTAAAACAACAGACGTTCATACAATCAGAATAAATGATAGACAAAGTAAAATGGCAGAAGAGGAATCTGAAAACCAAATCGCGCGTTATCATTAGAATAGTTCCAATTATTATAAGATGTCAGGCGGGAGACGGAGGTTTAATTCACCCATAGCCACTGGAAGCTTATTGTTGGCCATTTATTGTCTACCTTCATCATTTTATAATAGGTCTTTGAAATAGATAATTATATGCGGGTTCTTTCCGCTAATACATAACAATACGTTTCTATAATTAGGTTACACCAAAGAATGGTACATTACAGCACTAACAAGTTGGTGTTCTGGATATATTCGTTGATACTATTTGCACATATTCAAAACTGATATCAATCCAGACTGATGACCGTTATGATACATTTTAGACTAGAAAAGCTCCAATTAAAGCAGCCTTGAAAATAAATATTTCAGAAGGGAAAAAGAATACAGTTTTATATAAACAAGTCTTTTGGTTATTACAACGATTAATGCTATGTCAAAATATGTTTCAAGGTTTTCCAGAAAAAAATATAGTCTTTATATCAACAATGCCCTTTGGATATTACAACGGTTGACGACGTGTCAAAATATATTTCCAGATAAAACGCTATTATGTTCAATACACACCTATATAATAAGGGAAATTACTGAACAATAGTATGATAGAAAAAGAAAGAAATCTTAAACAGTTCGTCCTCGTTAGTATAGTGGTAAGTATCCCCGCCTGTCACGCGGGAGAGGGTCAATTCCCCGACGGGGAGTGTAACACTTTTTGTTGATCGTTACACTTTTAAATTCGTAATTTTATTGGAAAATGGTAAAGTAACAGAAAAGAAGTGTTTTTTATTCGTTAATTAATATCAGTACTCAATCAAAAATATGAACTCGATCTTCTCATACATTGTAGCTATTATTCATTTACTTTCGTCTTCATCTCATTTATTGGTTCTAAAACCTGGCATTATTTATTCTCAGTTAACAAATTGCCTAGCCTTCTATAGAGAGAAACCCCATATTAGCAAATTTTATAGTAAGGTTATATATTTAGCTTTCACTTCAAATTCGCATTTTTTTAGTACACCATGTCTTCGATAAGCTTGACATATTCGTTAGAAGATCACATCTACCTAAAATGGATTTTTTCATTCAAAATTTTTTCAATAGTACTCTCTTACACTGGTGCCTTATAACTGTTGATACTGGTTACCACAGTTGCATTTGGCAATTTGACCTGAACACATTTATCTACATAAAGAGTACAGCCAAATAGAAAGCTTATTACTGGGAGGGACTAATATCAGTAGAATACTTAAATCATCGTTCATTTTAAGTTGCAGGAAAGCAACCATATATTATCGTTTCTCATAAATCAGAATAAATGATAGTCAGCAAAATGGCAGAAGATAAAAGCGTTATCATTGAATAGTTCCAATTATATAAGATATCAGGGAGACGGAGGTTTAATTCACATCTTGAAGTTTATTGTTACATTTATTCACCTTACTTTATAATAGGTCTTTAAAAGATAATTATTCGGCTTTCCGCTAATAATAAAATACGTTTCATAATTACAAAAAATGGCATTGCATGTTGGTGTTCTGATATATCTCGAGATACTTTTGCACTATTCAAAACTGATATCAATTCCAGACTGTGACCGTTATGAACATTTAGACCAGAAAAGTCTTCGCCTTGTTTTTCGAATACGAAAAAGTCTTTTGGATAAAGATTAATGCTATGTCAAAATATGTTTCAAGGTTTCCAGAAAAAAATATCTTTATATCAACAATGCCCTTTGGATAAATTTCAAGTTGACGACGTTCAAAATATATTTCCAGATAAAACGCTATTATGTTCAATAACACCTATATAATAAGAGGAAATTACTGAACAACTAGATGATAGAAAAAGAAAGATAATCTTAAACAGTTCGTCCGAGTATAGTGGTAATATGCGTCACGGAGATTCAATTCCCGACGGGGGGTAACACTTTTTGCTTTATCGTTACACTTTTAAATTCGTAATTTTTTTGGAAAATGGTAAAGAACAGAAAAGAAGTGTTTTTATTCGTTAATTAATATCAGTACTCAATCAAAAATATGAACTCGATCTTCTCATACATTGTAGCTATTATTCATTTACTTTCGTCTTCATCTCATTTATTGGTTCTAAAACCTGGCATTATTTATTCTCAGTTAACACAATTGCCTAGCCTTCTATAGAGAGAAACCTTTCAAAATTTTATAGTAAGGTTAATATTTAGCTTTCACTTCAAATTCGCATTTTTTTAGTACACCATGTCTTCGATAAGCTTGACATATTCGTTAGAAGATCACATCTACCTAAAATGGATTTTTCTCATTCAAGACCAGTATTTGGCAACTAGTACTCTCTTACCACTGGTGCCTTATAACTGTTGATACTGGTTACCACAGTTGCATTTGGCAATTTGACCTGAACACATTTATCTACATAAAGAGTACAGCCAAATAGAAAGCTTATTACTGGGAGGGACTAATATCAGTAGAATACTTAAATCATCGCAAAATGCATATTCATTCTGTAATTGTCGTTCGTCACTTTTTTCTTAGGTAAAGCAGAAATAGATTCATCAGGTGTTGTAAAACAACAGACGTTCATACAATCAGAATAAATGATAGACAAAGTAAAATGGCAGAAGAGGAATCTGAAAACCAAATCGCGCGTTATCATTAGAATAGTTCCAATTATTATAAGATGTCAGGCGGGAGACGGAGGTTTAATTCACCCATAGCCACTGGAAGCTTATTGTTGGCCATTTATTGTCTACCTTCATCATTTTATAATAGGTCTTTGAAATAGATAATTATATGCGGGTTCTTTCCGCTAATACATAACAATACGTTTCTATAATTAGGTTACACCAAAGAATGGTACATTACAGCACTAACAAGTTGGTGTTCTGGATATATTCGTTGATACTATTTGCACATATTCAAAACTGATATCAATCCAGACTGATGACCGTTATGATACATTTTAGACTAGAAAAGCTCCAATTAAAGCAGCCTTGAAAATAAATATTTCAGAAGGGAAAAAGAATACAGTTTTATATAAACAAGTCTTTTGGTTATTACAACGATTAATGCTATGTCAAAATATGTTTCAAGGTTTTCCAGAAAAAAATATAGTCTTTATATCAACAATGCCCTTTGGATATTACAACGGTTGACGACGTGTCAAAATATATTTCCAGATAAAACGCTATTATGTTCAATACACACCTATATAATAGAGGAAATTACTGAACAACTAGTATGATAGAAAAAGAAAGTAACTTACGTCCTCGTTAGTATAGTGGTAAGTATCCCCGCCTGTCACGCGGGAGACGGGGTTCAATTCCCCGACGGGGAGTGTAACACTTTTTGTTGATCGTTACACTTTTAAATTCGTAATTTTATTGGAAAATGGTAAAGTAACAGAAAAGAAGTGTTTTTTATTCGTTAATTAATATCAGTACTCAATCAAAAATATGAACTCGATCTTCTCATACATTGTAGCTATTATTCATTTACTTTCGTCTTCATCTCATTTATTGGTTCTAAAACCTGGCATTATTTATTCTCAGTTAACACAATTGCCTAGCCTTCTATAGAGAGAAACCCCATATTAGCAAATTTTATAGTAAGGTTATATATTTAGCTTTCACTTCAAATTCGCATTTTTTTAGTACACCATGTCTTCGATAAGCTTGACATATTCGTTAGAAGATCACATCTACCTAAAATGGATTTTTCTCATTCAAGACCAGTATTTGGCAACTAGTACTCTCTTACCACTGGTGCCTTATAACTGTTGATACTGGTTACCACAGTTGCATTTGGCAATTTGACCTGAACACATTTATCTACATAAAGAGTACAGCCAAATAGAAAGCTTATTACTGGGAGGGACTAATATCAGTAGAATACTTAAATCATCGCAAAATGCATATTCATTCTGTAATTGTCGTTCGTACTTTTTTCTTAGGTAAAGCAGAAATAGATTCATCAGGTGTTGTAAAACAACAGACGTTCATACAATCAGAATAAATGATAGACAAAGTAAAATGGCAGAAGAGGAATCTGAAAACCAAATCGCGCGTTATCATTAGAATAGTTCCAATTATTATAAGATGTCAGGCGGGAGACGGAGGTTTAATTCACCCATAGCCACTGGAAGCTTATTGTTGGCCATTTATTGTCTACCTTCATCATTTTATAATAGGTCTTTGAAATAGATAATTATATGCGGGTTCTTTCCGCTAATACATAACAATACGTTTCTATAATTAGGTTACACCAAAGAATGGTACATTACAGCACTAACAAGTTGGTGTTCTGGATATATTCGTTGATACTATTTGCACATATTCAAAACTAGATATCAATCCAGACTGCATGACCGTTATGATACATTTTAGACTAGAATAAGCTCCATCATTAAAGCTAGCCATTACTTGTCTATAATTAGTAGAATGGTATTACACACTAACATTGTTTCTGGAACTTCGTGATACTTTTGCATATTAAAACTGATATATCCAGAACTTTTATGTACTTTTAGTAGAAAAGCTCAATTAAAGCACTTGAAAATAAATTTAGAAGGAAAGAGTACAGTTTTATTACAACGATTCCATTAATGCTATGTCAAAATATGTTTCAAGGTTTTCCAGAAAAAAATATAGTCTTTATATCAACAATGCCCTTTGGATATTACAACGGTTGACGACGTGTCAAAATATATTTCCAGATAAAACGCTATTATGTTCAATACACACCTATATAATAAGAGGAAATTACTGAACAACTAGTATGATAGAAAAAGAAAGATAATCTTAAACAGTTCGTCCTCGTTAGTATAGTGGTAAGTATCCCCGCCTGTCACGCGGGAGACCGGGGTTCAATTCCCCGACGGGGAGTGTTAACTTTTTGTTGATCTATACATTGTTAAATTCTAATTTTATTGAAAATGGATAAATAACAGAAAAGAGTGTTTTTATTCGTTAATTAATACAGTACTAATCAAAAATATAACTGATCTTCTCATAATTGTAGCTTTATTCATTTACTTTTCTTCATCTCATTATTGTTTAAAATGGCATTATTTATTCTCAGTTAACACAATTGCCTAAGCCTTCTATAGGAGAAAACCCCATATTAAGAAATTTTATAATAAGGTATATATTTTGTTTCACTTCAAATCGCATTTTTTTTAAATGCTGATAAACTTGACATATTCGTTAGAAGATCACATCTACCTAAAAATGGATTTTCTCATTAAACCCAGTATTTCAACTTTTATCTCCTTACACTGGTGCCTTATAACTGTTGATACTGGTTACCACAGTTTCATTTGAAATTTCCCGAAACATTTATCTACATAAAAGTAAGCCAAAAGAAATTTTTACTGGGAGGGACTAATATTCCCGTAAAATTTTTTCTTATTTTTTAATAAATGCAAAATTTCCCAAAACAATTTGGGAACCGTTTAAAATTTCCCATGGTAAAGAGATAGTTCAATACGGTTTGTAAAAATCAATAGAGTTCCTTTTCAAATTTAAAAATAAAATGGTGACAAAAAAATGGATTGAAGGGAAACTAAATATATAACCTTATATAAAATTTCCAATTGGGGTTTTTCAAGAAGGTAGGCAGGAACGGGGGTTATATTTAACCAATAAAAGGATAAAACGAAAAAATTTTTGCACATGTTAAGTCATTCATATTTTTATTAGTCTTAAATTAAGAATAAAAAATTTTTCTGGGTTCTTTCCTTTCCATAAAATTACGTTTAAATTAACATCCAAAAATGTTTCATTCAATTAACCCGTTGGTGGCGGGATATTAATTAAGGCGGTTTGATTTTCTTTTTTTCACAATATTTTTAAAACCCCATTTTAATTTAGAAAATAAAACCCTTTTATCTGGAAATATATTTTGACACGTCGTCAACCGTTGTAATATCCAAAGGGCATTGTTGATATAAAGACTATATTTTTTTCTGGAAAACCTTGAAACATATTTTGACATAGCATTAATCGTTGTAATAACCAAAAGACTTGTTTATATAAAACTGTATTCTTTTTCCCTTCTGAAATATTTATTTTCAAGGCTGCTTTAATTGGAGCTTTTCTAGTCTAAAATGTATCATAACGGTCATCAGTCTGGATTGATATCAGTTTTGAATATGTGCAAATAGTATCAACGAAATATCCAGAACACCAACTTGTTAGTGCTGTAATGTACCATTCTTTGGTGTAACCTAATTATAGAAACGTATTGTTATGTATTAGCGGAAAGAACCCGCATATAATTATCTATTTCAAAGACCTATTATAAAATGATGAAGGTAGACAATAAATGGCCAACAATAAGCTTCCAGTGGCTATGGGTGAATTAAACCTCCGTCTCCCGCCTGACATCTTATAATAATTGGAACTATTCTAATGATAACGCGCGATTTGGTTTTCAGATTCCTCTTCTGCCATTTTACTTTGTCTATCATTTATTCTGATTGTATGAACGTCTGTTGTTTTACAACACCTGATGAATCTATTTCTGCTTTACCTAAGAAAAAAGTGACGAACGACAATTACAGAATGAATATGCTTTTGCGATGATTTAAATATTTTACTGATATTAGTCCCTCCCAGTAATAAGCTTTCTATTTGGCTGTACTCTTTATGTAGATAAATGTGTTCAGGTCAAATTGCCAAATGCAACTGTGGTAACCAGTATCAACAGTTATAAGGCACCAGTGGTAAGAGAGTACTAGTTGCCAAATACTGGTCTTGAATGAGAAAAATCCATTTTAGGTAGATGTGATCTTCTAACGAATATGTCAAGCTTATCGAAGACATGGTGTACTAAAAAAATGCGAATTTGAAGTGAAAGCTAAATATATAACCTTACTATAAAATTTGCTAATATGGGGTTTCTCTCTATAGAAGGCTAGGCAATTGTGTTAACTGAGAATAAATAATGCCAGGTTTTAGAACCAATAAATGAGATGAAGACGAAAGTAAATGAATAATAGCTACAATGTATGAGAAGATCGAGTTCATATTTTTGATTGAGTACTGATATTAATTAACGAATAAAAAACACTTCTTTTCTGTTACTTTACCATTTTCCAATAAAATTACGAATTTAAAAGTGTAACGATCAACAAAAAGTGTTACACTCCCCGTCGGGGAATTGAACCCCGGTCTCCCGCGTGACAGGCGGGGATACTTACCACTATACTAACGAGGACGAACTGTTTAAGATTATCTTTCTTTTTCTATCATACTAGTTGTTCAGTAATTTCCTCTTATTATATAGGTGTGTATTGAACATAATAGCGTTTTATCTGGAAATATATTTTGACACGTCGTCAACCGTTGTAATATCCAAAGGGCATTGTTGATATAAAGACTATATTTTTTTCTGGAAAACCTTGAAACATATTTTGACATAGCATTAATCGTTGTAATAACCAAAAGACTTGTTTATATAAAACTGTATTCTTTTTCCCTTCTGAAATATTTATTTTCAAGGCTGCTTTAATTGGAGCTTTTCTAAAAGATCTGGAAACTTTTTCTTTTTAATATGTGCAAATAGTATCAACGAATATATCCAGAACACCAACTTGTTAGTGCTGTAATGTACCATTCTTTGGTGTAACCTAATTATAGAAACGTATTGTTATGTATTAGCGGAAAGAACCCGCATATAATTATCTATTTCAAAGACCTATTATAAAATGATGAAGGTAGACAATAAATGGCCAACAATAAGCTTCCAGTGGCTTGGGTGAATTAAACCTCCGTCTCCCGCCTGACATCTTATAATAATTGGAACTATTCTAATGATAACGCGCGATTTGGTTTTCAGATTCCTCTTCTGCCATTTTACTTTGTCTATCATTTATTCTGATTGTATGAACGTCTGTTGTTTTACAACACCTGATGAATCTATTTCTGCTTTACCTAAGAAAAAGTAAAGAACGACAATTACAGAATGAATATGCATTTTGCGATGATTTAAGTATTCTACTGATATTAGTCCCTCCCAGTAATAAGCTTTCTTTTGGCTGTACTCTTTATGTAGATAAATGTGTTCAGGTCAAATTGCCAAATGCAACTGTGGTAACCAGTATCAACAGTTATAAGGCACCAGTGGTAAGAGAGTACTAGTTGCCAAATACTGGTCTTGAATGAGAAAAATCCATTTTAGGTAGATGTGATCTTCTAACGAATATGTCAAGCTTATCGAAGACATGGTGTACTAAAAAAATGCGAATTTGAAGTGAAAGCTAAATATATAACCTTACTATAAAATTTGCTAATATGGGGTTTCTCTCTATAGAAGGCTAGGCAATTGTGTTAACTGAGAATAAATAATGCCAGGTTTTAGAACCAATAAATGAGATGAAGACGAAAGTAAATGAATAATAGCTACAATGTATGAGAAGATCGAGTTCATATTTTTGATTGAGTACTGATATTAATTAACGAATAAAAAACACTTTTTTTCTGTTACTTTACCATTTTCCAATAAAATTACGAATTTAAAAGTGTAACGATCAACAAAAAGTGTTACACTCCCCGTCGGGGAATTGAACCCCGGTCTCCCGCGTGACAGGCGGGGATACTTACCACTATACTAACGAGGACGAACTGTTTAAGATTATCTTTCTTTTTCTATCATACTAGTTGTTCAGTAATTTCCTCTTATTATATAGGTGTGTATTGAACATAATAGCGTTTTATCTGGAAATATATTTTGACACGTCGTCAACCGTTGTAATATCCAAAGGGCATTGTTGATATAAAGACTATATTTTTTTCTGGAAAACCTTGAAACATATTTTGACATAGCATTAATCGTTGTAATAACCAAAAGACTTGTTTATATAAAACTGTATTCTTTTTCCCTTCTGAAATATTTATTTTCAAGGCTGCTTTAATTGGAGCTTTTCTAGTCTAAAATGTATCATAACGGTCATCAGTCTGGATTGATATCAGTTTTGAATATGTGCAAATAGTATCAACGAATATATCCAGAACACCAACTTGTTAGTGCTGTAATGTACCATTCTTTGGTGTAACCTAATTATAGAAACGTATTGTTATGTATTAGCGGAAAGAACCCGCATATAATTATCTATTTCAAAGACCTATTATAAAATGATGAAGGTAGACAATAAATGGCCAACAATAAGCTTCCAGTGGCTTGGGTGAATTAAACCTCCGTCTCCCGCCTGACATCTTATAATAATTGGAACTATTCTAATGATAACGCGCGATTTGGTTTTCAGATTCCTCTTCTGCCATTTTACTTTGTCTATCATTTATTCTGATTGTATGAACGTCTGTTGTTTTACAACACCTGATGAATCTATTTCTGCTTTACCTAAGAAAAAAGTGACGAACGACAATTACAGAATGAATATGCATTTTGCGATGATTTAAGTATTCTACTGATATTAGTCCCTCCCAGTAATAAGCTTTCTATTTGGCTGTACTCTTTATGTAGATAAATGTGTTCAGGTCAAATTGCCAAATGCAACTGTGGTAACCAGTATCAACAGTTATAAGGCACCAGTGGTAAGAGAGTACTAGTTGCCAAATACTGGTCTTGAATGAGAAAAATCCATTTTAGGTAGATGTGATCTTCTAACGAATATGTCAAGCTTATCGAAGACATGGTGTACTAAAAAAATGCGAATTTGAAGTGAAAGCTAAATATATAACCTTACTATAAAATTTGCTAATATGGGGTTTCTCTCTATAGAAGGCTAGGCAATTGTGTTAACTGAGAATAAATAATGCCAGGTTTTAGAACCAATAAATGAGATGAAGACGAAAGTAAATGAATAATAGCTACAATGTATGAGAAGATCGAGTTCATATTTTTGATTGAGTACTGATATTAATTAACGAATAAAAAACACTTCTTTTCTGTTACTTTACCATTTTCCAATAAAATTACGAATTTAAAAGTGTAACGATCAACAAAAAGTGTTACACTCCCCGTCGGGGAATTGAACCCCGGTCTCCCGCGTGACAGGCGGGGATACTTACCACTATACTAACGAGGACGAACTGTTTAAGATTATCTTTCTTTTTCTATCATACTAGTTGTTCAGTAATTTCCTCTTATTATATAGGTGTGTATTGAACATAATAGCGTTTTATCTGGAAATATATTTTGACACGTCGTCAACCGTTGTAATATCCAAAGGGCATTGTTGATATAAAGACTATATTTTTTTCTGGAAAACCTTGAAACATATTTTGACATAGCATTAATCGTTGTAATAACCAAAAGACTTGTTTATATAAAACTGTATTCTTTTTCCCTTCTGAAATATTTATTTTCAAGGCTGCTTTAATTGGAGCTTTTCTAGTCTAAAATGTATCATAACGGTCATCAGTCTGGATTGATATCAGTTTTGAATATGTGCAAATAGTATCAACGAAATATCCAGAACACCAACTTGTTAGTGCTGTAATGTACCATTCTTTGGTGTAACCTAATTATAGAAACGTATTGTTATGTATTAGCGGAAAGAACCCGCATATAATTATCTATTTCAAAGACCTATTATAAAATGATGAAGGTAGACAATAAATGGCCAACAATAAGCTTCCAGTGGCTGTGGGTGAATTAAACCTCCGTCTCCCGCCTGACATCTTATAATAATTGGAACTATTCTAATGATAACGCGCGATTTGGTTTTCAGATTCCTCTTCTGCCATTTTACTTTGTCTATCATTTATTCTGATTGTATGAACGTCTGTTGTTTTACAACACCTGATGAATCTATTTCTGCTTTACCTAAGAAAAAAGTGACGAACGACAATTACAGAATGAATATGCATTTTGCGATGATTTAAGTATTCTACTGATATTAGTCCCTCCCAGTAATAAGCTTTCTATTTGGCTGTACTCTTTATGTAGATAAATGTGTTCAGG
>JAODUP010001782.1:0-29451 GCA_025642065.1 Paralvinella palmiformis
CGTTTCACCAATCATGAAATATTCCTTTCTGCAGTATCCTAAGAAGATTATCAGAGATGAAGAAAGACAACAACAATAATAATATGACATTAATCTATACAAATTGTGTTTCTCTCTGCGCCGATTGGTCAAGTATAAAGTCGAGTATTTGGAATTTGTTGTATCTATGAGTCGATCTCTAATATCTTTTCTTTTTAATGTAATGTTTTATTCATGTTCCTTAAAACCTTATTATTAAGAAGGGATAGAATTTTAGCAGAATTATTACCTACTTTATCTATTCATGTGTTCAAGCATTGGATAACTTTCATCATATAACCTTTTAATAACCACTAGCAGGAATATATTACTACTACCAGGGCAACATATCTGTATAAAAATGACATGACCTCTTATATGCATCAATAGACTGATAATTGTATATTTTAGTGCATGCATGTGTAATGAATATGTATATGTGTGTGATTTGTGTGTCAGCGTACTTTCTCCCATGTATGTGTATGTATGTATGTATGTATGTATGCAAAACCTTTTGCGTATGAAAGGTTGAGGTTGAAATATATATATATATATATATATAGACATATAAATAGATAGCTAGATAAATAGAAGTAAGTGTGGATGTATGTGTGTGCGTGTACGTGCGAGTGTGTTTGTATGTAATGGTGTGTGTGCGCAAGCACGCAAGTGAGGCCATCTGTGTGTGAGGGCACTGATTATTCCCTGAACAAATATACTTGGACAGATATAAAACAATTCACGTTTACACCAACTAGATACTTCTCTCAAATACCGTATTTAGATAAACACATTTTCTATCTCCATTAATACCGGAATTATTGTGTAACGAGATAATTAAATATGCCCTTTATGACGTCAATTGAAAGAGAAATGCGATAACAGAGCTAAATTAAAAGCTGATTATTTTATCAACCTGATCTGAATCCTTGCTCCATTACCTATGCAAGTATAATCAAATACGATTAGAAAGCAACAACAATACAATAACAACAATATATGCTGGCTGCCAAATGGCAAACAAACAATGTTGTTCTAAAAGTAGCGGTAACACGTGTGACAAAAAATGTATCATAAAGGTTTTCCATTAATTGATATGACAATAATAACAAGACTGGAATAATGGCATAACTCCCTGATAATCACCTTTAGCGCAAATTCAAGCTATTCTCCTTTGTCCGGTCGTAATAAAAGGGTGAATAGATTTTACAAGAAATCACCACGAACACGAATTTCTGATCGATTGAATTGTAAGAAAATGGTGAAGGGAGTACAAGTAAGTGTTGCGTGTTGCGAAATAAAAGACTGCAACGATCGAACTATGTTTTGTCGTTGGCTTCTTGTCACCAGCAATAGATTGTCATCCGAAGACCTGACTTAGTTCTATCAAGCTTCTCATTCTGACCAGATATATTACATTATATTTCTTGTTCGGAAAATCACCTTGAGCCTACAATCGTTTTTATTTTTAGGAGTTTCATGTTTGGCGTAAATAAATTACACCAGCTACAATTTGTTCTGTTATAGTTCAGTTTAAAATGCAAATAAATTACACCAGCTACAAATATTCTGTTATAGTTCAGTTTAAAATGTTTATATTTTTAGAACAGTAACTAAAGGAATAATTGTTTTCTTTAGAAGATTGTCCGCATATTGGGTTATCATTATAGATCCCTTTAACATGACAATATTTCATGGCTAAATATAAGTTATGGAGATTATTAAATGGAAAATATAGAATCTTGAAATTTAGCCTTTTCTTTTATTGTTATTTCCTTACCTAGGTATATTCCTTTACGTATCAGATTAAGCACCACGCCATCTATATAAATGTGTTCAGTATCAAGTAGATGGTATTTGTTTGAGTTCGTATATGATACACTGACTTGCATCATCTTTGAAAACCAGAATGTCATTAATTTATAAACATTGGTTTATTGATGTTCATGGTTTAGTGGAATATTTGATGCTAGGAAACATTAAATCTTCCATATATATTTGATAGATATTGGGTGTAGCACGAACATGTACACATAGTGCGTATGTATATGTGTGTATTTATGTAATTATGTATGTGTTATGCGTGTGTATATGTGTGTGTATGTGTGTGTTTGTGTTAGTGTGTATGTGTGCATGTATATGCATATGTATGTATGAAAGTATGTATGTATGTATGTATGTATGTATGTATTTATGTATGTATGTATGTATGTATGTATGTATGTATGTATGTATGTATGTATGTATGTATGTATGTATGTATGTATGTATATATGTATGTATGTATGTATGTATGTATGTATGTATGTATGTATGTATGTATGCATGTATGTATGTATGTATGTATGTATGTATGTATGTATGTATGTATGTATGTATGTATGTATGTATGTATGTATGTATGTATATGCATGTATATATGTATGTGCATGTATGTACGTATGTATGTATGTATGAATACATTTGTATGTAATGTATAATGAAGAGTAACAAATGTTAAAGTCGATATATTATATCGCACCATGTATGTATCATAGTATGTATTAGGATGAACAAGTAACTAATATAGTATGTATCGTATGTATGTATGTATATATGTGTGTATATATGTATGTATGTATGTATGTATGTATGTATGTATGTATGTATGTATGTATGTATGTATGTATGTATGTATGTATGTATGTATGTATGTATGTATGTATGTATGTATGTATATATGTATGTATGTATGTATGTATGTATGTATGTATGTATATATGTATGTATATATGTACGTATGCATGTATATATGTACGTATGCATGTATGTATGTATTATACTGTATATATGTATGTATGATGTATGTATGTATGTATGTATATATGTATATAGTATGTATGTATGTATGTATGTATGTATGTATGTATGTATATATGTAGTGTATATATGTATGTATGTATGTATGTATGTATGTATGTATGTATGTATGTATGTATGTATGTATGTAGATGTATGTATGTATGTATGTATGTATGTATGTATGTATGTATGTATGTATGTATGTATGTATAGTATGTATGTATGTATGTATGTATGTATGTATGTATGTATGTATGTATGTATGTATGTATGTATGTATGTATGTATGTATGTATGTATGCATGTATATAGGTATGCGTGCATGTATGTACGTATGTATGCGTGTATGAATACATCTTTATAAATAATTTAATTCGAAGAGAACAAATCTTAAAGCGAAATATATGATATCGCACCATGTCATGTAATCATAGATAGATCTAGGAAAGGAAAACAAGTAACACAATAAACCGATGAACAGGTTTATTAAAATAATGTCACAAAATAAACATTATTTTATGACAGGCCTCTTGCAAATATCAGAACCACTTCTATTGGCACTCTATTGGATAGCATTACACATTGTACTTAGTACAATATATTTATGCTATGACACGTTATTACGATACGAATTAATTTTATCCAGGAAAGAAATAGACTGCCCAATTGTGACTCTTCATTGTTAGTGGGCAGTTTCACTGTCCTTTGTTATTAGAACAATCACCACATTTAAGCTCCATTAATCGTTTTATTCGTATTTAGTATTTAATTGTGTTCAATATAGGCTGGGAATCTTCTTCTTTAGACGTAACTCTCGATACATCCTTTGGTTTTGTTTGAAATGTTTGTTTTACTATTAAGTGTTTTTATTTACTCATACTTAGTGCCTTGATGGGTTAACACCTGTCCCATGTCCTTGACTTGTTTTGTTAAGCAGTCCGTGTTAGTACAGATGTTAGACCAAGGTGTGAACCACAAATGCGTTGTAGGATTTTTCATTTGTGATGTATCCCTCAGCCATATATCTCTATTAATGAGTTAAACAATGTCATGCATGCAGACAGTCACTCAACTGTACACAATTTGTGTGTGCATCTGTAAGGTTGGAAGTGGGCTAAAAATATTTTCATATATTATTTACCAAGAAAATATCTTAAACACAAATTTCATAAAGTTGCTGCTTTGTAACAATGTACTAGGTTGTTTTAATTTAAAAAAAACTATTTCATTTAGAAGCAAGACAGTGGTAGGCAAGTGATAATATACAATTAAATGGTAAAATAACGCTACTTTTGCAATCGTACGGTAATTAAAATGTTAGTATTATTTCAAGTAATAATTTACATATACAAATAGTATTCATAAAAAACAATCGCCAGAAGTATTAGCACAGGCTTAAATTATTATAATGTGTGGCTATGAATTAACCGCAACGGCAAGACGTGTTTATTTAAGACAATTGATCAGTTGATACTAATCCGTTATACTAGTTTTACATTACATGAAAAAAATAAAGAACTCGTTGACGTAGAGGACTCAGTTGATGGAAACTTAAGTAAAATACGGTTTACAATTACTGAAATAGAGACCGTTCAAAGATGAGTCGGTTTAAGATACATGTATGTCATTAATAAATAAGAGTTTTCCACATACATTGGCGAATTGATTAACGCAATAAGCAATCTCTAACATATACAGAAATTCACAGATATAATTAAAATAATATAGACAAACAGGTGCGCATTAGTTCTTGTACAAGCACCCGCAATTGTATCCACGCAAGCACCAATATACTAAGCTGCGCAAACAGAACAATTAAGCTTTTCCTCTAAGTAAGTGATAGTACTGCGCTAGTCCAGAAAGAATCATTGATTAATATATACAACTCGATGATTATATTAAAAACGCAATAATTCTACATCTTTCATCAGATGGCGTTGCTAATTCGGAATATTAAAAAAAACAATGAAAGTAGGTCTATATTATTTTCGTGCTGTTATTCATATGTAGCGTGATATAACCGTGCTGATGATTCATGGTAAGCACATACTATATTAGGAAGAGGGTATCTCGTAGAAATACTTATTCATTAACTTAACTGACACACATAGAATGGGCTAGCTCAATATAATCAAACCCTTAATTCATTTCTTTTTATATAATGGAACAAGATACTGCCATAATGGCTAACTTTATCGGTACGAACATTGTCGAAACCGTAATTTAATTTCTACGTTGAATGAATCTCATTCCCATGTAAAATATAAAAGTATATAGAAATATATGTGTTACATATATCACTCATAAGGGAATTTACTTTTTAATTTAACGAATATGTAACATCATAATTTGGATATATCTTTAACAGGACTTCTGAATGATTTCACCTAGATATTTTAAAATTATTGTGAAGGTATTTACTTAGTTTAACATTGAAATTAATTATAAATTATTCGTAACTGTTTTGATGTTCACTTAGGTATGCAAAACGTCAACAGAGCACTGCTAGGAATGATGGGATTATTCGGCATAGCCATAAAAGTTCCTAAAGCCATTTTAGTTAGGGCAGATATTTCTTCGGGCTGAAACCCACTGATATCGAGACAGGTCAAGGCTCGTCCCTGCCTGACAAAGAATGCCATTGTAATATTTACGTATCTATCATATCAAAAGGTGCAAATAAATTTACCGCATCAAATACACGGACGACATCACAACAAAGCCACCGATGATATTTACTAAGAATCTTTCTTTAGAACGATCTACATAAAACTATCATGCAGCTCATTTGAATGAGAATGCGCCCATAGAAGTATTCATGCAATCATTCCTTATTAGCTGTGATAAAGTATGTCAACCTTCAGACCGCATTGAATGTTTGCCTATTCGAGCCCTAACATCCGAGGAGTCATATTATAACATCAGCCTTTGGAAACAAATTTATAACCGTCTTAACAATTGACTTAAACACGCTGAATGGTAAGTAAAGATGGAATACTATTGATCCAGTTAATTAAAAACCAAATATATATCGCTTATCAATTGCAAAATATATTTGTAGCTTAGTCGTCTGTCCTCTTATCACAATACCATAGAAAATCATATATATAAAAGTGACTTCTATACTGTTATCCTTACTTTAATACAGGTTATCATTCCTTGCTATAAAATAAGGCGGATCATGATATGTCAATGGAATTAGTTCCTTCCGGTTCTTCATATTCCAATTGGTTACGTTTTTGTGTGCGCTTTATGCAGCCGAATGCACCTTGCTTAAATACTACTATTTATTACCCCATATATCTTCTGACTGCCAAGGTGTTGTCATCACGAAGAGGTTGTGTAGTATTTTGGATTCACACAGATCGGCTCAACATATCAAAGGTGCAACTCACAAAGGAGGTCACACACTAGGTTGATCATCTCTAGATAATTGATTATATTCATAGTAGGAGCTGCTTCTGTATGTGACCTTCATCTTAGTAACAACGTAGGATCACAGATCATAACCCCCGGAGTTCGGACCTCGACGTGTTTCACCTTTGAATTCGTTTCATTACCTTTGCCGATTTAGTCTGTCACGTACACAACGCGGCCGTAAAACACCAATCATCTAAATAACAACAAATGTAAATCCGTCGGCTATCATCTGGCTGTACAGTTCGTTATTAAAACATTATATACAATTTAAGAAGGAAATGGAGTCGGCTCAACATATGAGTAAACTTGAAGGATCAGTTAATGAACTGGTAAAAACCTATAACAAAGGTGTCCAAAGTATCATTAATCGCCATGCTCCATCTTATGCACAAATATCAGGTTGTGATCGGAAACTCCTTGGTATTTCATAATCTTAGATATGCTAAGAAAAGACGGAAGAAAGCATAGGGAACCGGAGGCCAAGCTTCCTTAAAGGTACACTTTGGAATATACGGGAATCTCTGTATACACTGTTTTTCTCGTGGAAGAAGTGCTTCTAGTCTACAAAGATAGTGGAATATGAAAAGATCAAACGAAAATTTTCAAATTAATTATGGTTTGATGGAAGTATCTTAAATATATATCTTCCACATTTTACCTCTGCTGAACTCTTGGCGGACAAGTTCAATAGTTTTTTTTTGTATGATGATAACGACAAATATTTCTGATTTCCCAACAAATAACTGCAATATCTCCATGGCTGCAGATATTATTATTGATAGACAAATGATCGAAATGTTTCAACGAGTTTTTGAAATTCAGGTCAAGGAGATAATCGCTAAGCATCCGAACAATACATCTGATGTTGATCCATTGTTCACTTGGCTTTTGAACGATCACCTTTAGCTACTGACAGAAGCCATTACAAATAGGTCAAAGGATTAATCGGGGATGTCGTTGTCTTTGAAACGAGACACCCTATATCAGCTGCTTAAAAGATAAGGTCTTGACAAGGAAGATATGAAGAATTATATTCCTATAACCTTCCTTTTGTCTCCAAACGTACTGAAAAGGAAGCAGCACATCATATTGAACATCAGTTAGAGTGCATTGACTTCTATAATAGTCTGTTCATGGTAGAAGTTATTCACCAGAAGCTGCCCTTTTGAAAGAACACAGTGAGCATGCTGAAGCTCCCGATGAGGGAACTATGATAGCGTTAATTATGCTTCATTTATCTGTAGCTTTTTATGTAATCGATCATTCGATACTACAGTAGTATTTACAATTTTACCTTGGCATCAAAGAAGGATCCCTTGTTTGGGTAAAGTCGAACATAGCTGACAGAACCCACTGTATTACAGTCACTGAAAAACCATCACTAAATGTAGATTAACATTTTGGTGTACCCCAGGGATCCATTTTAGTATCGTTTAGGACCAAATAATTACGGTATTTATACTATACAAGTTGGTGAAATTATTAATCGACTTCACCTTAAACATCATTGTTATGCCAATTATATGCATAAGTGTAGATTACTTTAAAGCTATGTGATAAATTGGATGAGATTCCATCTTCAGTTGAAAATTGTTTTGAAGAAATAACTATTTAAATGAATAGCAACATGCTGAAATTGAATTCAAGGATTAGACAGAATTCACTGTTTTCCCATCTAAACAACAAGTGAAGAAAACTGAGAGTCTGCGCATTAAAGTAGAATCCAAAAATATGTAAATTATTCCATATCTGCCTAAAATATAGGACTATATTCTAATATCCTTCCCTCTGACAAACCATTTACAACCATTGTAGAACTATGCTGCGCGTCTGGTGGCAAGTACTTGTAAAACGGAACATATAATGCGAGTTTTATTACAAGTACACTACCTTTCTGTATGTTTCAGGTCCCTGTACAAGATCCTGTTACACACATTCAACGTGCTGACTGGAACAACAATATATTATCCTAGCGAACTGATCTAAAAATGGTGCAACCACAGTTGTGCCGTCATCAAGGGGCCATGCAGCAATGTATAGTGAATAGGCGCTTTAATTAAGATCCCACCACACCTAACTGCATATACTTAGGGACGCTAAATTAAGCGTGAATGAACGTTCCTTAGTGATGAACGGAAACGTATGGGGTTAGCTGTTAAGTTCGAGTAAATCATAGTATTTACTCAGGTTTGAGACAATATTTCGTTCTAGTCCAGTAATAATCCATTGTGCGGTATTGCTACTTTGTTTTTATTTTAGTTAAATCACTTTTTGTACGTAGCCTCCATGTAGCCGCTTTCCTGTGGGCGTGACATATTTGTCGCGTACGAAAAGCGAATTAGCTGGTTTTCACAGGCTGATGAGTAGAGCAGACACATGCTTGGGTATACGCACACATCTATCAATATGTGGAAGTATGGAACATTTTATTTTTAGATTAATGTATGTATAGTTGTATTTGTATTTAGCTTTATGGAGGTTGGTCTCGAAGATGTTTAGATATGTTGATGCTCTGTGCCTGTTGCCTCTTTATGTGTACCATAAAAAACACACACACACACACAAAACACACACACACACACACACATATATATATATATATATATATAATTTATGGCTTATTTCACTATAATTTAATTATAGAATCTATCCAGATTTATATCAAAATATATCAATATTCATGTATAGGCTTGACGTCAATTTTGACCAACAGCTAGAGTGATGATTGAGGAAAGTGTTATTGTTTTGTTCTGGTTTATGCTTACGTCAGCTTCCTGACCTAAATCACATCCGCAATGACGTATAGGCGTTTACGCTAATAGAGCGAGAATCAACTAAGAGTTGTTATTTTTATTATCATCCTTGCCATGTGAACAACTTGTTCAAATCGTTTTGGCAATTATTATCTGCGGCAGCGTCACGTATATATACAATTAAAATATAAATAGTGCTGGATAATCCATTTTAGTATATTTTGATAAAGCTTCATTAATGCTTCTATCGTGCACCTATATGTACCAGTCAACAACTTTTGTTTATATATGATTTGATACATTCTATCTTAAATTGTTCATTTATCGTTTCTATTATTGCCAACATTATTGTTTTTAAGTCTTTCGTACTTTCATTTTCTTTTGATTTAAATTGTTCTTTAGCTTCCTTTGTCTGCTCCATTTAGTGGTATATTTTGTTTTGGTTATTTTAACAGTGCGCTTCAAGAAATTAATCTCAACACAACAATTATATGCCTGACACAACGTTCCTTCCCTAAAGTAATATACAATGTTTGTTATCTACTGGGATGAGATTTCATTAAAATTAGTGAGTAAAAGCTTTATTAAGACATAACATCGGTTTATAAACCTGGGATATGTGTCTTATACACTCTGAAAGGTATAAGACATATTCATCTAGAATCAATTTACTAAAGGAATTAATTATCTCAGTCACATATGATAGATTGGGGTTCGAATCATGGACCTATACGTTTCCCTCAAAATAACCTAAAGTCTTGTCATTAAACATTATCTATGTACTAGTCACAATAATGCTATAGCTTGGTCCCTTTTTTTAAATATCTTATAAATTATTAACAAAGACAGGTTGTTTTTCTGTAATTAAACAGCAGTTAACATTTTATAACGGAATTATCCTAAGTCAGTGTTCCAGAGAGGTCTAATACATAATACATCTTTAACAATGGATTAAGTGACCCATGGCCACAACGAAAGTAACATTATTGTAACGTCTCTTTAAATGAGTGGTTCATGCTTTTGTGTAAATTATGGTAAATTTTACCCGTAGAGTATATCACAATTCTTTCACCTTTTCAATATACACTGTATATTTTCACTGAATTACTATCCATCGAATACCATACAAATATGGGAGTTTTCTAGTCGAGATGTAAAATTGATTTGATAATTCCGTTTTTCTTTGCTGTGTCATCATTTTTTCTCATGGGGGTTATTGACAGGTTGTGTCAAATTAGAATTTTTTTTAGCAGAATATCATTCAAAGCACCCTCCAACGATATGACTGATTTATATGTTTCAGTTATAATACAGTCTGGATGAAAATAACGCCGCCTGTCTAACCAAATACAGTATAAGGGAAGACATGACGCATACATTGAATGCTTATAGAATAATAATATAAAAATTATAATAATGTATAATTAATAAGCTCCCTTAATAGAACAATCCATCAGCAAGATAACCCAAATAATATTTCTGTAAAAATACAATTAAATATTTGAACGATTAACATTATTTATCTGTAAAATGTTTAAAAAAACAGTGTCAGAACAGGTTAAAGATTTTCAATAGTCTGCGCATTTATAATATTCTTGAGCAACGTGTTCAGCAATGTGAATTCAGCCGAGACATGTATATCTGCAATATTACCTGTCTGAGGTTTTGTGATGACTTTCTAATGGACACCAGTTCACACGGATATTCAACTGCCATGTCAGTGATATACTTATAAGTTGTTAATACAATCTTGAAATGGATGCGTCACGTAACAGGTAGCCAATATACTGTTTGAAGATGTAATAATAATTTTGAGTATTTAGCAAAATGTTCGCTGGACTATTCTGAATACGCTGAGATTATGATCAATATGTTAATCATATATATAATAGGGAGTAAAAATAGTATATATGAGATGTAACTAAATGATAGACCATAATAACAAGTGTTTCTTTTGTTAAGAACGCCATTAGACGGTATATGTTCTTAAGATAGCAGCTCGGCATACTGATGTGACATGTTCATATATATTAACAATTTTGTGTAAATTAGCACCTAGGTTGTTTACAGCCCCATCCGGTGGTAATGGAAGACGCATGAATCTGGAATGCTTTTAATTTAGGGATTTCACATCAGAAGGTGAGGCCAAAGAAAAGAACATTTGTTTTATCATCACTTAATTTTAGAAGATTAGGAGTAATCCATAGTTTAAAATACAATGTTCTAAATTCTTCAAGGAAGAGGAGAAATGCAAGTCGCTGTCAGGAGCAAACCATATGTACACCCGTGTGTCATAAGTTATATGTAACGCCATATCGTTGCGAATTAATCCCAAAGTTATGTGTAGATATTATATAAACTAGAGGACCAAGAGCTGAACTGTGTGCTACACCAGATACATATAATTAAACATCAGACAAAAATCCATGAACAGACACTCTTTGTGAGTATTGTTTCAAATAGGATTCAAACAATGCAAGTGCATTTTTCTGTGAGTCTGAGTACTGTTGGCTTACCTTAATCGATATCATAATATCAAATTTCATCCGAATCAAGAATCGGTGGTCTGATGAATTTATAAGGAGACTATCATGATAAATTGAGGCTATTATTCAATAAATATTTTCTTAGACGAAACCCAATTGCCCTTTCTATAATGTTAGATAAATATTTTAGATTGAAATTGTTCAGAATATTAAATTCCAAAATGTTTTATTATAATTAATAGTTTTACAAGGGCAATTTTCGTGGTTCATGACAAAATCAAGAGATGATGATTTATTAGCTATTTGTAATTGCATTTATCAGAATATCCAGACACTCTTTCACAAGCCAGGAAGTCATGGGGTTAATTGAATAGAAGGCATTAGATTACTTTCCCAACAATAGTCTGATATTAATATATGTTAAAGGCTCTAATAATCCATCTTAGATATCCAGGCCTCATCTGCCAGTGGTAATAAGTGTTGTGATAGAGTGCTAGAAGAGAACGAGTTATGTGTATTAAATATATTTTGACAGAAGTTATTAATACAATGGATCATCTTCTCAATTGGCCGAGGCAATAATATTTAGCAAAGGCATCTCGCAATACCCTGTGTGTCTCTTTGTAGCTGCATATATGTATCTACTCTACCGTGAAAGTAGTGGCATTCGTGGCATTTCATTTGTCCTTACAGGCGCATCTTATATATATCCAACAGATAATATAATCAATGTAATGTTGTGGATCCAATACCAAAGAAGACACCACAAGTTCATCTAATTTGTTTTAATACGGAAATTATCAGACAACATCAAAGATACAGACACAATAACATCGATAATATCAAAAACTCTCAACATTTAAAACACTTACCAAAGGAAATAACGCAGTAGTCAATCACATAAGGAAGTAAGTGATCGATTAAAACAGGAAATGGCAATAAAGATAACCGAATGTAAGAACTTTAATAATATTATAAATTAAACCCATATTATATTTGTACGTAATATACAAGAATTACTAGTTTTACCAATCTGATGGCGGAACTAACAGATAAATATTCTATTTTCAGGGAATCGAGAGCCGATCATATTTGATGAAATCATTCCATTTGACGTTTTCATAGTTTATCTTACATTTGTGACTAGAATACCAAATGGTAGCAAAATTGCGTTCTAACTATTATTCATACAGGGGATGCATTTTCTATTCTCAGGCAGACATGATGGCGATTTCGGGTAACGATTTAATGCATAGCAGAGACATTGAAGGCTGATTTGAACACAAAATGGCAAACCCATAGGTACATACGTGTTGTGTAATAAACAATATTGATATAGAAGTTGTTTTAAACAATGATCATTATTTTAAGCCTATACAACTTAAGGTAATTGTTTTTCTACAAAATACATATCAGAAATAAAATGAATATAAAATAAATAAAACATACGTATGTCCTTGAAATAACTAAATGACTAAACTATGTTAATCAGACGAACTGAAAGATGAAACACCCCCTTGGAATTGTTTAAAATGGTTTTAAAAGACTATGAAGAGATATGTAGTAAGATAGAGAGAGATTATGTGTTTGGTGATTCTTCACCTTGTTGAGTATATTACGAAGGAATATTTAATAATTACATACAATAGTAACATAACACCAAAACGTCAAGTGGGGTTTGTAAACATTGTCTTTTTCTTCTTTCCCATTACTTAAAGTATTCGTCAATAGTTGATGTGTTTTTTTAATAAACTTTCTGAAAAATTAAATCAGACGACATACCCATGCCGGAAGACTGACCTATTCAGATAATTCAGCTACCAATATTTTATTTTTAATATTCAGTTTATGCTGACTTTGGGTGGGCAAAATATTTGCTCATTTGGAATTTTAATAAGCTTTAAAATGTGTTTTATGCAGATTTGTTAACGTCTAGAGAGTATTGACAGATAAACAGCAATACAAGTTCTTGTCGAGTATCCATTTGCTGACAAAAAGAAAGCAGTTATAGCAACCTACTTTAAAATGTGAAAATTAGTACACACAATTGATTAAATAGGCGAGACCAGGTGATGAGGCACAAACCAAGTTGAAACATCTTTCACAGACAACTAGGCAAGGAATTGAAGCTTTGGGTTGAAAAGTTGTGCTAATTCTTACATCAACTTACATTCTATTAAAACAAATGAGCATGTGTGTTGTTGTTTTTTACCTTAGTGCAATGCATATTGAACTAGGAAGCCTAATGACAATAAATAAGTCTGAATACATATATTAAAACAGTCGTAGTTTAATTAGTACTTACAATATTACATTCCATTACACTGTAAACAGTTTCGACAGGTAGGAGGTTAAATGACTTACTTTGTTCCGGTTTTTTATTCTGCAGCAGTTTACAATATCGATATCTTTATTACGTCATCGTACGAGAAATTAAACATGAAATAACGTTTGGCAAACAATACATTCTTTGATTCGTGTTAATGTTCTTAAAAATTGTATTACATTTGTCTTATTTTCCTCTAATATATCACAACCATATATAA
Organism: Paralvinella palmiformis; assembly: GCA_025642065.1. Classification (NCBI taxonomy): domain Eukaryota; kingdom Metazoa; phylum Annelida; class Polychaeta; order Terebellida; family Alvinellidae; genus Paralvinella; species Paralvinella palmiformis. Next base: position 14,065 of record JAODUP010001782.1, read on the forward strand.
GTACCATGCTTAAGGAGTATATTAAACAAATCCATTTTTCCGAAAGGATGCTATATTTTCAGTTTATGTTTTACTGACTATGTATAAATGTTATTTCTTTATAAAGATGTATTTTGCCATGTATGAATCGAATAAAGGAAGAGTTAGTTGTGGGATTTCTACAGCTGCAACTTACGACAAAGCAATGGAAACCATACTAGAGTAACGATATTAGCGTTGACGTATTCAATTATATGGCTGAATTCCTCAATTGAAATAGTCAAGATCAGGCACACACGATTTACACCCGTATTAATACAATACGGGTACTAATCACACCTTATTAATATAATGAGCATAGCAAAATATACTTAGAATATACACCGAATGGACTGTATATATAAAAGTCTCTAAGATGGACCAAATTATGGTTGACAGATAGATAGATTGCAATTTTAGAATAATTAAGCAACCCTTTTTTTAAATGTTGACGTCAAACAAGAATTTTTTTTAATTTATTTATGTTATGCTGCATAAATGATAATTTTTGTTAATTGTTTCAATATTAGCATGATAACACTAATACGATCTCTCATGACACTAACCTGTTTATTTAATGCTTCGTATATACACATATCAAAATATATTCACTACTCAACTTATCTAATTTTTGCTTTATTTCGAAAAGGGAATATACATTACCACAATCATTTGTGAACAAGCTAATTATTAATTATGGATGATATTTGTGTACCAAAAAGGAACCTGTTTGCGTTAGTAAGTGACTGTTTGACTAAATGACTAACAGTCTGACTGACCAACTGACTGGCCAAAAGGATGTCTGGTGGGGTAACTGATAGACTAACTGACTTATTGATATATGCACTCACTAACTCAAACACTCTGATATAGTAAACAATTACCTTAACAATATCAATTACCAATATTAATATTAATAGCAATAAAGGATGAAATAATAATTTATCACAAAAGGTGTGATGAATCTACTTTGCTTTACTTTTATATGTCCACGAACAAATACTATTGGTCATTGCGAATATATTTTAGACAATGAAGTGAGGCTCATATGTGTAATATGGGAGAAGATAATAATTAAGTAATTTAAAAATAGCTAATTTCCAACTAATCATATTAGGTAATTTCTCCTATACAATGGTATTAGTATATTATTTTGGCAAAACAATAAGATCAAAACTTAGATCATAATCTAATGTAAATAAGTCTATGTTTACACTATCAGTGAAAATAATAAACTGTTCATATTAACCTTGACTTAGTATTAATATTGAATAGTTATGAAGTATGCTTAAAGTATACTTAAAGTGTATTGTGTTACTGATCGTCAATAATAAATGTTGATTTGAAAGAAGTGAGGATGTGTTACTATAATATTCTCATATAAAAGAAAACATGTTGAAGATTAACGCTAGAAAGTTAAAAGAGCCACTGTCAAAGCAGTGATGCAATATTTGCTTTTAATTTGTATTGTGATACTCGCCCAAAGCTCATTATGCTTTGTAGCCTTTCGTGTTGAAAATAACTTTTCAGTTAAATTTCGTTAATAAAATAGGATAAATGACTACACTTAGGCGAAACGTTCTGAATATAAAATAGTTCTTTGCCTAGTTCGATATATAAAACACCTACCCACACACCAACATACATAAACACACATATTTCAAATCTAGAAATGAAATCACGCAGTAAAAGGATGCATAGAACGAAACAATAAACACAAATCAAAGTACATAATACGGGAATGGAACGAATGGTTCCTAGGAAAATAAGAGGTGAATGCTGAACATATGGTGTCATGAGAACCAAATGGTATCAAATCCAAATATTCGTAGTACAAATGAAATGAAATGTGAACAAAATATCTTACGGGTAGAGATATAGAAGAACCTGATTATAAATAAAACATCTATTATTTGTACATTGTTAAGCATGGTCACTAAGTTGAACATTCTGTCTGTAATAGTTATTTATTTAATCCATCGATTCAGCCGTAATACCTTCAGCACTGGTTCAATATATTGCAAACCTATGTGAACACTCAGATGGAACATTCGTCTATAGTAATAACAAGAATGGTTTGAAACCCATATTGAAGTGGATATTAGTCTATGCAACTTCAAACTGTTTAATAGTTACGTATGTTACTCCTTTTGTCACAGAAGCATAATGGATTATTGCAATAATCAGTCAATTAATAAATCAATCATTGAATCATTCAATTGATCAATCGATTGATTCATCAGGTTGTCAATAGCTTAATCAATCAAGCAACAAATTCATGTTTGTATGTATGTGTTTGTGTGTATGGGGTTTAGGTATGGGTATGCGTATATGTGGGGGTATATGAGTGTGTGTGTGCTGTGCGTGTGTGTGTGCGTGTGCGTGTGTGGGTTGAGACAACTATTTAAGAAGCTGACGAATGGCCATCAAGAGACCAAGCAAAAATCTGTTGAAATTTGAGAAATCTTAAATGCGCATTTTTAAGCTGAAGTAATTCTTCCAAAATTATTATAACCTTTATAATTAATATTTACGTAGCCCCTTATAGAGCTAGATAACTGTTCTAAGTCGCTATACAGTATTATTATCCCTGGCTCAGATCTATACATACATTGCCTTCACATCATGTCAGGTTACTATTTCTAGTTCAGTGAACCAGTCGCTGCATGAAAGAAGTGCAGGTCCGGACCCTCGAACCCGAGACACTTCGGTTACGAGTCTTACACTCTAAATGCGCCATCAGGCCTCGATTGGCATGACTCATATACTAACACCAGATGTCGATGCCTCTTGTTAATTTAAGTATATCTTCTACACTAATGGCTGATATCATATAGGCAGCTGAATAACATATGGAATGTTGTTTTATATATATATAATCCAATTTGACTCATTCAGATTATAAAAGAAAGAACAGGACATCTCCCGAATGGCGTTGTAACATTCGGTGACCCTTGGGCGAGTTAGTTATCCATGAAAGGTACACAGCTTTGGAAGACGGATCAATACATTCAAAGAATAAAAAATATTACTGGCAACTACCATTAATACGAATCAGCTTTGGAAGACGGATCAAAACATTCGAAGAAAGAAAAAGAATTATTGACAATTACCATTAAAACGAATCAAGATAACGATTTAATTGCCACCAATTTTCCTTTTTCCAGATGACGAACCGAACGAGATTGATAATTAGGTATACACTTCGATATATACGGAAGGAACCGTGAATGTTAGACGTGACATCTTATCAACTGCTATATTGAAAGGTGTTGTCGTCATTGTTCCAATTATTTCCATCAACTTCATTAACTACATACCACACGATCACACAACTTGGACAAATATTAAACACCCGAAATAACGATATATAAAATATATTAAAACCGGATTCCTATGCTTGTATATTACTACAACCAAGATTTGATTGAATGTTCGCTTTTTAATTAATGACTATGCAATGAAAGAACATGTTTTACTAATAGTGAAACGTGTTAGCCTATATGAAAATCGTATTTATTTGTACAACACAAATGCCTGTTACGACTATAAATCCTAACTGTCAGTAATGCAAAAACTACGTTCTAATAAGTTCGATTCAATTAGCTAGTTATTAACTGTAGTATTAGACAATTTGTTTTTCAAGATTTTATCTAACAACATATAGTTAATAGAGAACGTGCGCAGTCGTTGTTATCAAACGCCATAATATTTTCAACTCTGTATCAGTATTCATGTGATAACAATTATATGGTCATACAACGTGTCAAAATTGCGGTTGAAATTATTCTACAATTATTCAAACGTTTCACCAAAATGGAAATAAAATAAGGTTAGGATTGATCATCGATGACGTAAAAAGCTATTTATACCAAAACATATTTTGTCTTAAATTGAGCATCCTTAAAACAAACATAATTCATTTCTATTATTAATGTATTATTTATGCACAGAAATAGGTTTTAGCGTCTGTAATACGAAAGGGTTGATTAAACGTGATCTATTTTTTCTCGAACATGCATTAAGTTAGGTTCGTAGTATTGCATTGATCCATACAAATATATTACCGAATTGTTTCATCCTTGAGTTAGCCTAGTTTCACTCTTCTTGTCATTCTCTAAATTAAGTCCTTTTCTAATTTAAAGCTATTAATTTGAATCACCCAAATATAAGGTATTCCATACATTCGTCTGAAATGAAGCTATACAGCAAGTTCTTATTGTTTGTCTTAATATATTCGACATGATTGGTCTTTGTTTCTTACAAATATAGGTTCTCCGGAGACATATCATCTGAGTTAACGAAGTGATCACATTATAACTTTTAAGTCTAACATCCTGAGATCAACATATACCACTCGTGTTCAATTAGCCGACCTATAGATCTACAACGAATTAATGTTAAGAACTTCCTTATTGGATTTCCTGTAACGTCCATGCTACGCAATTGCAAATTGAATATGCATGTGTTGACCTTTTGCACTGCCTCTCTAAATGAATGTCTGTCTATCTGGCTCTACATATATATGCGGATCCCATAGGAATATGTAGCTTCTCTAAGTGTAATGTACATTTGAGTGGATAATTACACTTGAAGTTGGCTCTCTCTGTATTAGCTTGTCACGTTTCATGAAATGTCCTTTATATTAATTTGTCATTAACGAAAGGAAATATTCATTAACACTTTGACTCAGCTGAGATATCCAAACCGATTATCGGCTTGTAATCGGGATGACTCGTGCGGTTGCTAGTTATACACAGAATGAAGTTCACTGAAACATTAACCGAAGAAAAACATACATAATTGACTCAGCGACTCAGATTGTGTTTATCCCTCCTTTAAACAAATCCGTATCGCTTCTGAAGCTATTGAAAACTAACAATGCTGAACGAAATCATATTCTTGACAAACACTAACTGTGTTTTCAGTAACTATTTGCTATTTAACGAATGTTTTCGTTTTGGTCAAAACCAATGGATACCATTTTTAACCAAACGTATTCTTGATTCTTTATTGTCATCTAATCTTTGCTGAAAGAAGAAGGCAAATCCTGGGATGGGAGATAGTCTGAATTTGACTAAAGGATGGGACGCCCAACGCAATCCTCGAAATGTGCTGTTTTTATTTGCAACACCCTTGTTTCATAATACAAATGAGACAAATAATAAATTAACATATAATTATATTAGATATCACACTCCTTAAGCATATGTTCATAGATGCGCTTAGCTTATATAAAAATTACATGGTAGAAAATATACCTCAAAAATATCTGAACTGACACAAAAGCTATAACTATAGCAAATTTACTTAATAATCTTTACACATGTTTGTGTCTAAGTAAATCATAACACAGGCGTGCTATAGATACCAGTCCCCTGTGTTTCTTATTAGACAAAAGCCATGTTTCGTTGTTGATTGAGTAAGTTATAGCAAATGCGTAATGATAATCTGGCAATATCAACTTCATGTCTGCTATTTGATATAATGATAACCATACCTGGGAACGAGTATGAGTGAATAGGATCATGATGTTTGATAAACATATCTTTGACAACACCGTATTTTGAACCTTTCATACCTAAGCATTTAGTTGTTCTCTATATTATTTCATTAATGACGAGTAATATTAAGTACAGTTATTATTAAAGTGAATCGAATTTCTGCACACGTTCCATCTTCATATTCGTAAACGATAATGGTTATCAATGGATCGTCGTTGGTGTTACTGTTTTGCATTTTTATTTAGTTTCAATTTAAAAGAAATAAACACATCCAAAACGTAGGTGATATATATTTGCGTTAAGTGGTAAACGTTTCTTAGGCGGTGTTCTGTTGCATAAAGCAAAGAAAAATATGTCAAATATTAAATCAATCCAGATGAGGTACACGGTAACCTCCATGTGGCTTACAATAATTATGGGGAAAGTAAATTCAATAAAGACACCGACTTGTCTAACCGTATATATATATACATTATCTCTTTCGTATCCGACTGGTTGTTTGGATTCAATGTGAATAAGTCAATAGATAAGTCAGTGATATGTTTAAAGCCGAAGTCTTGGGATTACGTGCGATCCCTAGGATGTTTCGGTTCGGATTTGGAAAAACATGTACTTAGAAATACACTTTAAGATAGATCGTTCTATAGAAACATTCTTATTAAATAACATCGGTTGTCTTGGTAACTGTACTTGTACGGTTTGATGTAAGAAATAAGCCCGTATTACAATATCGTTCCCTCGCAGTCAGGAAACAGCCTTGACCTGAGGCTAGAAACACGGAACAGAGCAAATCAGTTCCACAGTAAATGTAATAAAATCGTGGCCTTCAGTTGGTGGAAAATAAGCTCTTTCTGTAATAATGTGGAATAACGTAACTTTTCTTCACATCTGCCTCTTGGCATCCTGTGTCTAAAAAAACAACATGAAACCCAAAAATGTATTTCGTACGTTACTATCGACTCAGGAGATTCGATTAAATACCGTAGTGTGTGAACTAATGATTTATTACATTCGACAAAAGTTTGTAGGATATTTGGGAAATTTGCGAAATTATTAGGTTTAAGATATGGAAACCTATGTTGGTGATTCGTATAGAATATAATTTACGCGCGTTAATCTTCCTCTATGTCATGAGATGAGATTATGTTTACAATATTCACCCAGGTTGAGTATGACAGTGGTCGAATGATTATCTAGAATTTATTTGGTTCTCAATTCGAATCTACTAAACAGCTATTAGAATTTAACATGTTCTACTTAAGCCATAAATATAATTCTAGATGCCTGATGATGGATTACATTAGATAAGCAGTATACGTTCTTGAGAGTTAGGGTTTTGTCTGGCTGGACTGATTCACAGGAGGGAGACAAAGAGCAAAGACACATTTTGTTAAATACCGACACAAACAATCAGGAACTGAGGTGAAATCATCAATACGTTGGTTAGTACTAAATTTCTTACTTGTCTGCAATAACGGTTACTACAATATTTGCTTGTTGTCCAGATGTAAATAAACCAAATGACTTCAGCACTCATGATCTGCAGTTCTCAGTCGTGTAGATGAGTAATACGTCTTTGTACTTCTCAAAATGATAGGCACACGGAAATTAGTTTTTTGAGTTAACACGTTTCTAAAGACGTTAGGATAATGTAGCAGGTTGTTATATATATATATATATATATATATATATATATATATATATATATATATATATATATATATATATATATATATATATCAAGCTAGAGATTAAACAGTAAAATATATCATTATACACATTATATTATTTTGTCAATTTTAACGATTCTAGATAATATAGTTTTGAGGTTTTATACTATTAGGTAAATTAATATCATGAACCAATCAAAAGATTGTAAACTATTTGAGAAATATTAAAATAATGAGAAATAATTAAATTACAATTTATCTAACATACTATGCTAAGCTTAACTTATACACAGATAATTCCTGAATTATATGTATTGTGCCATGCACCTTGTCATATATACCTTGTCATGCACCTTCTAATATGCGCAGCACCGTGGGTAATCAGCGTGCAGACAATACATTTTAAAATATAATACATATCTATGCAGTTACGTAGTATATATTCCAATTACTTCTTATTTGTCATGCCATCGTAAGACACTGTTTTACAGCTATATAGATAGCTGTTTGTCTATCACCAAAATAGTTACTATGCTATAATGTCCTTTAGCTCACATTCTATATTATATAATACATTTTTGTCATTAGTATTCTAGGTGCAGTTATTACTCAATTTTCAAAGACTGAATATGAAATATTAGTTTCCAAGCATAATGGTCTGTACCTAGAAAACAATTATATTTTACCTATATGATTAATGATCTGCAAAGAAATTAAAAACACATACACCCACGTTTAAAAACGAAAAACCTACGGGACAATTATATATAAATACCTCTATGTTACGCGCCGAACTTGATTATAAAACAGAATGGTCTGTGAGCCAATTGTTTCTGTAGGCAAATGTGCCATCGGTATAATTTTAGATTCGCATTAAGTTGTATCTTAATACGCATTTATCTACGATCATCGGGTGAGATATATTTAAATACGAATACATTCTGCGCCTCACATTATTGATATTGCACATCGTTTAGGGAAAGGCTTTCTACAAATACAAATTGTTAATAATATCGTATGAAAAGAAACACCAGGACTAAGAAAGATATATACAACTACAGATGTTGTGCATGTTTATATGGGTGCATGGTTGTGTACTTATCTCAGAAAGAACGTCAGACTAATTATAATGAGGGCGTGTCTTATCTGTTTCATAAAGTCCCTAAATATCAAATGCTATATACCATTATTTGTGGTCCATAATAATTACAGTATGTGCCTCAAAATGCGATATATGCATTGAAAAGAGCATTGCAATAAAAATTGAAATTGCATTCATTACTCCCATAATTGAATATTGATACAGTTCCACAGGTACTGGTGTTAAACATTCCCATGATGCAAATAAATCAATGTAACTGGGTACGGAAAAGTGCATATACTATCCAATTTATCTCAAATCTGTTTAAAATGAGTATATGCTGTTGTACTAATACGTGGAATACAGGGAGGATATGTAAAACACAAATTGGCGTTATTTGTTGAGATAACATTGTGCTCATGACCAGACCGTTACTTTACTCATATTGTTCTTCAGAATCCTCATTTAATGACCATTTACCATGGATTATTTAATGATTATAGCCACTGTTCTTATTTACCCCCTGTTGGAAAGGGAATGAAAAAAAATATTAAAAAATGATTACCTTTTTATGGGGTAATTAAAGGAGGTTCTCATGAGAATTTTAAATCTTAGTTAGCCGAAAAAAAAATATGTAGTATGTTAATAATATGGACTTCTTGAATAATTTCGAAAATTAGATCAATCATTTTATTTGCATATACCAATCTTCTTATAGCCACTGTTCTTATTTGTATACCACACCTGGTTCGGACACTTAGGAAATGAAATAACTAAAATCATTAAACAAAGGATTACAAGGGCTACTTTTAGTGTGAGCAAAATTAATGCAGAGGCGCAAACATGAGAATGTTGACAACCTTAGAAGCAACGAAGAAAACATATAAGGAGAAAATCGAATTATAATATAAAATTATGGAAAACATGTATTTGTATAAAGCGATAATTGGATGAGGACTTTTAATTCATTAAGACGAAAAATCAAGGATGCCGTGCAGTATCGGGATAACGTATATTAGTGTCATTGAAATTAATGGCATCACATTAACAAATGAGACAATCTACACGATGGCACGAATCTCCAAACGTAGCCCAATTCATGGATTAAAAGGTTCGGTGATGTCTTTGTTGTGTATCAATACTATACCGATTGGTCGGCATTACCTGGGGACTAATTTAATGCGTGTTCGGGACAAAAGAGACCACGCTTTGTTCAACGGTTTCTTACCTCAGACGTTTAGAATTGTTTCGGTGAATGATGTTACAGTTATAATGGAAATGAATGATATCTGTTTTAGGGACGCTCAATTTCAGACAAAAGGGTTCCCCGGTATAAATGGGATTTCTCGGTAATGGTTGTGTCATCGGTGATCAATCTTGATATTTGTTTCTTTTTCTACCCGGTTAATGTCCTGTCTAACTAAGACCGCGTTATGGCGTGTCAACTACGGATAATATTTAAAATGTTAGCATTAATCAGAATTCAAACGTCTAGTCTCGTATTCCTTCTTTATCTTCTTTATCTCTACGTCAGTAGCAGTTGGAATAATAACACTAGCGGTTCTGATACGATTATCATATTATCACGTTAGCTAACTTCCTATACTGAAAGTGATCGCGCTGATTGGCAAAATGTCGTTAAAACAACATCTTTGGGGTGGATTTCGATACATAAATGGTCTAAACTTAACCTAGTTCACAATCAGTTTTATAATCAACTAGTTGAAAATAATCTAACATGGGCTTAGCTATTGAAATAAATGCTCATTTCAATACTCATTAATATTAATAAATGTAAACATTCGACCCTGCTAATAAATAGGCATAGATAATCCGGTTAGATCCATTGTATTACTCTTTTTATTTAGGTGTTTGTTGTTTGTATACGTTCAGTTGTTATGAGTTAAATGCTTAACCAAGTTAATAGAACTGTGTGTGTGTGTGCGTGTGTGTGTGTGTTTTTTTTATAGGGTACATAGTAAGAGGCAACACAGGCACAGAGCATCAATATATCTAAACATCCTTCCAAACCTACCTCCATAAATATAAATACAACTATACATACATTAATCTAAAAATAAAATGTTCCATACCTCCACATATTGATAGATGTGTGAGTATACCTAAGCATGTGTCTGGTCTACTCATCAGCCTGTGGGAACCAGCTAATTCGCTTTTCGTACGCGACAAATATGTCACGCCCACAGGAAAGCGGCTACATGCAAGCTACGTACAAAACTCCCACTTGACGTAGGAAAGAGCATATGTTTTAGTGGGAGAAGGACAAAACTGGCAATAATAGTCCAAGATAGGGATGAACTTTCGGGATATGTACAATTGTGTATTTAAGTAATTGCCACGTCTCTGCTCCGATGGCAGCTTATACGATCAGCAATATAATACACTGTAAGTAACTTACTTCGCCCTTAACAATGTTATTAAAACAAGGTTAATGCCAAAACCCTATTACTTTTATGGATAATGCAAACTTAGACTTATTTAATTTCAGGTTACAAGATTTCCGGATATCTAGTTTTTTAAACTTGGTAATACCACGTCTGACCTTTGGAAATTAATATCAGAAAAATAATCATTGGCTGCCTTGTATGATTAGTCTGAAATAAAACACGACCTCTCTCTTCGCATCTCCCATTTCAGGGATGAGGCCGACCTTATCTCGCCTCAAATACACCCAATGTGACCTTTATTATTTATTTTTCTGTTTATAAAATTAAAACAATCAGATTTACAACATTGTATGTTCAAGCATTATTATTTTATATTCGCTTATTATGAACATAGACAATACATTTGTTTAAGGTGAGTGAGAAGGTATGTCAGTGTGCTTGTGAGTTATTGTGTGAGGGAGAGTGATCGAGTAAGGGATCAAGTGATCGAGTGATCGAATGAATAAGTGAGTGAGTGAGTAAGTGAGTAGTCAGTCAGTCAGTCAGTCAGTCAGTTGGTTAGTCAGTCAGTCAATCAGTCAGTCAGTCAGTCAGTCAGTCAGGGAGTCAGGGGGTCAATCAGTCAGTCAGTAAGTGAGTCAGGTAATGAGTGACAGATATGTGGCGTTAATAACATACCTTCTTTATAATTAGGCATTAGATTCCCGGTTAAGAACAGGATGATGATAGTTATATATGTCGGTTTCTATATTTTCATTCATACTTTTCATTTTCTTTTTGGTTTTATGATTCAATAAAGACTTCATTTGTAAATATTTACAATTATGTTGTTGTATCTGTACACTTTATTGTCTATTTATTATGATGATCATATATTTGATCGGATAGTATTGAATGATTGTATTACCAATTAACAATAGGTATAAAGGTTACATTAGTATTTTGTATTATTCGAAAATCGAAATACTGCAGACATTGAGTACATATTTATCTTTGCGAGCTGCCTTCTATATCTATAATAGCCAACTTAGTAGCTCAGCCTTTGGGTCTCAGACATTCTAATGACATTCTTAGAAGTTGCGATATTTAGATTATCCATATTGTAAATAGAAGCCGGGGAAACTAATTCCTAATCACCGTTATTCATAGTAAGCACAACGATTACAAAACTTTATAAACAATGGATTACTGACGAGCACAGTAATCATCCATCAAAGTGTTCATAATCAGGAGTGTTATATTATGAAGCTCAAAAACGATCCAGATTCGTTTAAAATGATTTGATTAGGAATATGTGGAGTGGGCGAGAATTGAGATGACACGATGCCAATTGCTGCGATATTAAATACTATAATATATTACAATAAGATAATTTTGAAAAGCGTCAGGTTATATGAAAAGACTGTCACGATTTTAAATCCTAACAGTTGACAATGTTGGTGACAGTTTCATCTAGTTTAGTTTGTGCTTATTATTTAAAACATGCATAAGAGTCGAAAACTTATTATAGCTAAAGTATTTATAAAAATGGGTCTCTTTTAATAACTTTTATCTAATTTTAATTATTGTATCAGCTAAAGTTTAGCTTATTGGTGTACACTGTGCTAAACAGAAATGAAGAAAGGGTTGTTCATGTAATTTGGAGCATATCCAAATTAACAGCCACCGATATATCTAATAAGTGATTAATCCCAACCATTTGAATAGTAACTGCCCTTTTGGAACATGGCCATCCACATGTTGCCAGGATATCTAATGCAGAGTCCACTTAATGTATTGTAATTTTTATGAATTCTAACATAATTTGAATATTATTTGTAGTTATTCTATTTGACACATATGGCATATAAACTGATAAAAGGAATACAAGTTAGAAGTTTATTAAAATGCAATTGCAAATGTCATATCCAATTATTACTGTATGCAACATACTTAGGTATAGATGAAATAAACAGGATAAATAATAGGACAATATTGATCGCTGATGACAGAAACCCTATTCAGAAAGAACACTTGGACTACAGAATCTTTTGTCTGATAGTGAGTCTCCATAAAACAGATATCATTTCTTTTCTAATGCAGTAGTAGCACTATGTAGCGATAAAATTCGAAACTTCTTTATCAAGAATCCATTGACGACGTATTGAAGTCCTACTCAGGTAATGTCTGTATTATTTTCACAAAGATAAACAAATGATTATTTTGATCCACGAATTAGCCTACTTTTTGGAATCTGTGTGAATGTTTATATATTCTCTCTTGCTGCTATTCCACCGCTGTTCATACGAGTGGCACAAGTATATGGGATCTTATTTATTCCAATTAAGTTAAAGCAGTCAATAACGAAACTGTATAGCATGATTGATATTTCAACTTGGAGATAATAGCAATGTTCTTACATTGCAGTCCTTAGCATTTATTTCGGGTGAACAGTGACATAATACACTATAATTAAGTTATTCTAAATATGCTAAAGACAATATTCTGTCAAGCTCAACTTCAAAGAAAACGATACTGTTTTCATAGTTAATATAAACGTGCATATATTTAAATTATCTTATTGTAATATATTATAGTATTTAATATCGCAGAAATTGGCATCGTGTCATCTCAATCCTATTTTTTCTGATATTAATTTCCAAAGGTCAGACGTGGTATTACCAAGTTTAAAAAACTAGATATCCGGAAATCTTGTAACCTGAAATTAAATAAGTCTAAGTTTGCATTATCCATAAAAGGTTTTGGCATTAACCTTGTTTTAATAACATTGTTAAGGGCGAAGTAAGCTACCTACAGTGTATTATATTGCTGATCGTATATGCTGCCATCGGAGCAGAGACGTGGCAATTACTTAAATATACAATTGTACATATCCCGAAAGTTCATCCCTTACTTGGACTATTATTGCTAGTTGTTGTCCTTCTCCCACTAAAACATATGCTCTTTCCTACGTCAAGTGGGAATTTTGTACGTAGCCTGCATGTAGCCGCTTTCCTGTGGGCGTGACATATTTGTCGCGTACGAAAAGCGAATTAGCTGGTTCCCACAGGCTTATGAGTAGACCAGACATATGCTTAGGCATACTCACACATCTATCAATATGTGGAGGTATGGAACATTTAATTTTTAGATTAATGTATGTATAGTTGTATTTAGATTTATGGAGGTAGGTTTCGAATGATGTTTAGATATGTTGATGCTCTGTGCCTGTTGCCTCTTACTATGTACCCTAAAACACACAGATACACACACACATACACATACAATACACACACACACACACACACACAGTTCTATTAACTTGGTTAAGCATTTAACTCATAACAACTGAACGTATACAAACAACAAACACCTAAATAAAAAGAGTAATACAATGGATCTAACCGGATTATCTATGCCTATTTATTAGCAGGGTCGAATGTTTACATTTATTAATATTAATGAGTATTGAAATGAGCATTTATTTCAATAGCTAAGCCCATGTTAGATTATTTTCAACTAGTTGATTATAAAACTGATTGTGAACTAGGTTAAGTTTAGACCATTTATGTATCGAAATCCACCCCAAAGATGTTGTTTTAACGACATTTTGCCAATCAGCGCGATCACTTTCAGTATAGGAAGTTAGCTAACGTGATAATATGATAATCGTATCAGAACCGCTAGTGTTATTATTCCAACTGCTACTGACGTAGAGATAAAGAAGATAAAGAAGGAATACGAGACTAGACGTTTGAATTCTGATTAATGCTAACATTTTAAATATTATCCGTAGTTGACACGCCATAACGCGGTCTTAGTTAGACAGGACATTAACCGGGTAGAAAAAGAAACAAATATCAAGATTGATCACCGATGACACAACCATTACCGAGAAATCCCATTTATACCGGGGAATCTTTTGTCTGAAATTGAGCGTCCCTAAAACAGATATCATTCATTTCCATTATAACTGTAACATCATTCACCGAAACAATTCTAAACGTCTGAGGTAAGAAACCGTTGAACAAAGCGTGGTCTCTTTTGTCCCGAACACGCATTAAATTAGTCCCCAGGTAATGCCGACCAATCGGTATAGTATTGATACACAACAAAGACATCACCGAACCTTTTAATCCATGAATTGGGCTACGTTTGGAGATTCGTGCCATCGTGTAGATTGTCTCATTTGTTAATGTGATGCCATTAATTTCAATGGGACTAATATACGTTATCCCGAAACTGCACGGCATCCTTGATTTTTCGTCTTAATGAATTAAAAGTCCTCATCGAATTATTGCTTTATACAAATACATGTTTTCCATAATTTTATATTATAATTCGATTTTCTCCTTATATGTTTTCTTCGTTGCTTCTAAGATTGTCAACATTCTCATGTTTAGGCCTCTGCATTAATTTTACTCACACTAAAAGTAGACCTTGTAATCCTTTGTTTAATGATTTTAGTTATTTCATTTCCTAAGTGTCCGAACCAGGTGTGGTATACAAATAAGAACAGTGGCTATACGAAGATTGGTATTTGCAAATAAAATGATTGATCTAATTTTCGAAATTATTCAAGAAGTCACGCACTCATGTATGTACATACATACATATATATCGGCGTAACAAAATACTTACAGCTTATGAGAAAACCTCCTGAGACATATAAAAAGGTAATCATATTTCTTCAATATTGCTCTTTCAAAGATATTGCTTTTTTCTTA
>JAODUP010001781.1:0-28328 GCA_025642065.1 Paralvinella palmiformis
TGATTGACAACTAAGTTCAAGAATAGCGTAGGATATTGTACTTAGCATCTGATGAAGCGTCTTTTCTTACTATACACAGAAATAAACCTGCCATTTAGGGTATCTGTTTTTCATTCTGTTCACAATAAAATGAAAAACAAAATTTCAAGGTGATTACCTATTATAGTGTTAGAAGTTAAAATTGCATTAAAGCATTCGAACGATTCACACAGGAAATGATATTTGCACAAGTTTATGTTCCTGATATTAAACGTTTGGGCTGGATACTCTGTGGGGTGTTCTGTTATCTGTTCTAGTGAAAATGGCTTTGACTCTTTGTTCAGTTTCATAGAAACCACATTTAGAAATTGGATTAACAATTGGTCAGATTTATTATTGTAAAGAGCGTCAACAAGTGAGTTGGTGATGATGTGTTAGACTAAAATAAAGGATCGCTTTAGTTCTTTTGAAGAGAACAATATCAAATTAGAAGCGAGTTACATGGAAAGGATTATAACAACAATTAAGTGGGGGTGTTGCTCAGTGGTAGAGCGTTCACTTCGCATGTGAAAGGTCCCGGGTTCAATCCCCGGCATCTAAAAAAAACATTCTAGAAATTGTGTTAAACAATGTTTGCTCGATAAATCTATCTTTCACCCATCTGGAGAGTGGAATAAATATTTGCGCCTTAACATTTTATAAGTCAATAAAGACTACATTTATATATCTCTTAGATTGCTATTGTGTAGTGACTCTTTTGATCTAAAGCGTATTTGATTAATACTCATTAACGATACGTGTCATTTTACTAATTGCTTATAACAAAATTACACTTAAAAGAGAGACACCAAACACCTAACTAAAAAATATGGCAAATCCTTCAGATATGTGTGATTCAATAAAGTAGGTGGCACAAAGTTCTTGATTGGTGTAGACATTTTTGATACGATCAGAGCTGATAAGTCTATTTTATCACCAGATAATGTTTCCAATTGCACATTTGCTACATCGACACGTCTCATGGATGGTTTACTTGCACGGAACTTAGATATGTTAATGTCTTCACTCTGACACTGATTTCGATTAATGGATGGATTGGGAACTGTATTTTCAGTAATGAATGTTCTCTGAGCGCCTTCATCAATAAGAATGTTCACTCTATTGTCACTCCATAATGTGCAAGTCGCCGTTTTCAATAAAACGGGTCTAGACGGAGATAAGCATGTTGGCGTTAATTTCACATGTGTATCATCAGATATTTGTTTGTGTGAAACACAATTTTCTATATTAGTAGATTGATTGAGTTTGCTATCGCACAACCAGGTATGGTGTTTGTATTGATACTTTTGATATCGGCCTTTAGCTAGACATTCACGAACGGAATGGTTCCCCTTTAAACAGTTAAAGCAAAGCCGATCACGTTTTACAATGTCTCGTCTTTTTTGTGTGTCGGCCACTTTAACACAGGCATTAATGAAATGAGATCCCTCACAAAAAAACATAGTCTCATTGTGTATGGCTTATTTGGAATGTTCCTGGTGTTTGGACGTTTGGTTCCGACATGAAATGTTGCTGCTGAAGATGTAACATTTTGTACTTCAGAATCAGTGTACCCAATTCCAGCTTGAGTGACTTGTATTTCCTTAAGTACTGCTTCCATTAATTCTGTGAGAGTCCATGCTTTATCATCATGTTCGCGAGATATTTGTGTTTTGATAGTTCCAGGTAATTTTTCAAAGACAATGGGTACAAGTAAATCACCATAAGCATCCTCGGTCTTGCCGAGTGAACGAAGGCCACTGATATAACTTTCTGTATTGTCATAAAAATCCTTGATATTCTCAATATTAACATTGGGTCTTGGCAATTCCCACAAAGCCTTCATATATCACGATTTTATTTTGTGAGCCTGACCATAGCGTTTCTTCAAAAGAGCAATAGCTTCCAAATAAATAGAATTTGTTAACTGAAGTCCTTCAATAGTCTGTGCAGCCTCACCAGTAAGCTGGCATATCAAATACTGAAATATTTGTACATCTTCTAGATTATCATCATTGTGTACTGCTGCTGTGAACGCATCATTGAAAGAAATCCACTATAACAAATTTCCATCGAATTTAGGTAGTTGCAATTTACGCAAATTAACAGTACGTCTGTGATTGCTCACTGAATCATTCGTGTTTTCGTGTACAGTGGCTGTGGACGGTACAGAAATAGCCCTATATAAATTGTCACTTATAGTTTTCATTTCTCTGATATGTACTTTGACATTTTCAATATAATCATCCGTGTCGATAATAGTGTCTTCAAGAGCATCCTCCGCACTGATTTCAATTATGCTTTGGTCGATAGTTTGAATAATTCCTAATTTCGTGTACATCGAGTCGATCAAGCCGCCGAGTGCTTTTTTCTCTTCCAACATGGACGTGTGGTCAAGTGTGCGGGACATATCGCTAGCAAGATTTAAAGGTTTCGTCATTTGGCCCCTGTGGGCTTTCGTAGTTATCGCTAGCCTTCTTAATTCTTTTTCAATGTTTTCTTTATCCATTTTACCTGGTTCACCGCACCAAATGTTCGTAATTACGTGTATGACTATGTTATTCGTAAATGGATACAGAGCTGTAATGTGTAAACGTCCGACTTGATCTAAAGCGTATCTGATTAACACTCATTAACAATACGTGTCATTTGACTAATTGCTTATAATAAAATTAAAAATAAAAGAGAGACACAAGACACCTCACTAAAAATTAATTCATGGCAATGCATACAATATAGAACATTATGACGTTTACATTGGATTCCAAAAATATGAGGTTAAACTTGCTACATTTCATTAACTAAAATGGGTGCGTTTGTTTTTCTATGATCTAACGCATTGTTTTCATAATTTAATATATTATGTGTTAAACATGACAACATGTTTTTCATTGTAATATGAATCTATCATTAGATTGTAGTGCACACGTGTGATTTAAAGAGTTAATGAACGCAATCCAATGGGGCTATATTTAGAATAATATGGTGAAAACCTTCATGTTTTGGCTTCGATTCCGGCTGATACCCATATCTGCTGGATACAATACCGTAGGCATTTGCCCTTCAGTAATATCCCACAAATATGACTTGCGCCTGGGCTACACAATTCTATTCACTTCTTTTTAGAAAGAGAAAGATCTCCAAATAATGACAACATTTAATACTTTACTGTTATTAAGTGGGTACGTATCCTGGGAAGAATGATATTCATTCATATTAGTGAAAGATCAATTGGATATCAGTATAGCTAATTAGTACGATATTCCATCACTTTAGAGATAAATATATTTTTTTAATTTAGTTTTGTTCAGCTTTCACGCAAAAATGTTTTGCTGAAAAGTATTCATTTCAAATTTATTTTCAAATTTATTTGATTCACGTCTTTACCTAATTGAAATAACAATAAACTAGCCATTTAGGTATTCTGTTATTCATTCCTTTCACACGAAAATGAAAATGACATCACATAGGAATTGATATTTGTACATGTTTAAATTGCTGATATAAAACATTTGGGCCGGTTATTCTGTGGGGTGTTCAGTTATCTGTTGTATGAGATATGGCTTTGATATGACATTTTCATAGAAACCACATTTAGGAAATTGGATTAACAATTGGTCAGATTTTTTTTAAGAGCATCAACAAAGGTGTTGATCAAGATTCGATAGACTAAGGATCGCTTTAGTTCATTTGAAGAGATCAATACGAAATTAGAAGCCAGTTACATGGAAAGAAATACTGCTAAAAATTATGTGGGGATGTAGCTCAGTGGCAAAGTGTTCGCTTCGCTGGTGAAAGGTCCCGGGTTCAATCCCTGGCATCTCGAAAATGTGTGAAACAATGTATGCTCGATAAATCTATGTTTGACTAATGTGGAAAGTGGAGACTAGATCTACGCATTAACGTTTTATAAGTCAATAAAGACTACGTTTATACATCTTGTAGATTACTATTGTAAAGTGCATCATTTGATCTAAAGCATATTTAAATAATACTCATTATCGCCAGAGAAAGCATGTGACAGGCCCACACTAACTCTAAGGGGGTGGGATATTTATGGTGAAATATGTGTTTATAGCGGAGTCATAGGAATATCTATGAATCTCGAACGGGAATATGGATACCAACAACGCGTACGAAATTTGTAACTTGGTGTATCTGCTACGGCTGGAAGTTATTTAACTTCATTCATGTGACGTGGCCTGCTAATGTCCCCTATTTTCGTCCAATTTGTGGTTTTCCGCATGACTCATTTCATCCCATTGCGGTGTGCATAAACCTAAATGTTTTGATAGTCATGGTTGGGTGAGCATCGTTTGTTTAATAAGTGTGCAAGTCACTGTATAGTGTAATATATGCTGTGGACATTTATTTGATTAAATGATGTGTACCAGATCCCAATCATCTACTGTTTCAATTATGACGGAAACCAGTGACATGACGGCTTTTATGGCGATGATGAAGGACCTGCTACGTGAAGAACTGACACCCGTTAACAATAGAAAACGGTTGGTTTTGTTGTTCGGGGAGAATCCCCAGGCTGTCGCTTAATCAGCACAGCCTCTATGTTGGAGTGGTTGAGAAACCTCATCCCCCACCACTCACAGGGCAGCAGTACGGAAAGATGGAGCCGAAATACCCTGAGGGTGGTCACTGCCAGAGTGTTTTACGTCCTCAGGGGGTTTTTAACGTCCCCCTTTATTTGAAATAATTCAGTGGAGACGGCAGCGCCATTTAACGTGGTCAGCCACCCACGATGTAGTGAGCCGAGAAATTAATCCCTGGAAAAGTTTCGACCTCTTACGGGGTTCGAACCTGCGACCGTTGGCACCAAGTGCCGAGTGCTTAACCGCTAGGCCACCGGAGCTATTCAATAGAAAACTTCAGAATGTTTTGATTTAAACTAGGTGAAGTAGATGCGCGCGCATACTCCGTGGCAGAAAGACAGATGCGCAGCTATTGTTTTCATTTATAACAAAGAGACATTCCGATTGTTGTAATATCCAATAGTTTTAATTGTATTAGTACAGTCTTATATTGTGGCACAGCTACTACTACTCCTTTGTATATAATGATATCACCCTTTTGTGGTGTCACCTACCGATCTGTTGTCTAGTGTTAGCCTAATAAAGCGATGCTTTCTCAACTGGCATTATCACTTATTAATTGTTCTACTGAATAGAACATATTGAAACAGGTTTGTTTTAGATTTAAATTAAAATGTATTTTGAGTGGTAAAGTGTGTATAATGTTATACAAACATTAATTACGCTTCATGTTTATATAGAAGTTATATTGTGTAATATAGTCTATATATAGCATCTGCGTTGCCACGCACACTGACGGTTATCTGGTGACTAGACTAGAGCCTAACATTACATAGAATCTATCTTCTATAATACTATATTGTGCCTGTTGATCAAATAATGAATGATGTGCAAACTAGATCGATATTATTGGGTAAACTTACACTGCACACTGACGGTTATCTGGTGACCCACCTATCTAGCATCCTTCATACACGGTTATTATCTTCAATTGTATAAATTTTGTTCTCTTCTTTGAATGCTTAAATTGCATAGTCAATATAGTGAAAAATGTTATATCAGATCTGCTAATGTTTGAATGTCTGGTCGTGTCATCTAAGTTAAATGGATACAGAGAGCATTTCTCTTGACCAGGTCCAGGTAGATAACAGGTATAACATTAAAACTCTATATGAATCGACGGATTATTTGGATGAAAATGGAGATTCGCCTCTTGGACAGGGTAACCAAGACTGTAAATATTATGAACCTTATCAATTATCCCAGATGATCGAATGTACAAAAGATTGCTCTGTCTAGTTTTCATTTAAACTGTAGAAGCTTATCGTCAAATTGGGATGCGTTCTATAATCTTCTATGTGATTTGCATAACAAGGAATTTTCCTTTGATGTAATTGGAGTGAGTAAGGTAATTCGTGTTGACAGAGACCCCCGCATCGTTCTCCCTGGATATCACAATATTATAACGCACTGTAGAAATGAGGATGGTAGAGGTGGCGTGGGTCTATTTATAAAAGACGCGATTAATTTAGAAGTTAGGGAAGACTTGAGCGTATTCATTCCACATGTTTGTGAATCCCGGTTTGTTGAAGTGGAAAATGAATCTCATAAGAAAATTATCGCTGGTGTCATTTATATACCCAACACTCTACCATCCGCCAATGTTGATGTATTTACATCTACTCTGTTTGATATTATGGAAAGTATCAATACTGAGGGCAAGTCAAGCTTGATTCTTGATGATGTTAACATTTGCTTATTGAAATATGGAACTAATGATAAAACAAGGGACTATGTTGATGGTATTCTATCTTGAGTTTTTTTGCCAGTTATTCACAAGCCAACCAGGGTGACCCACATGTCGGCTACCCTGATTGATCATATCTATTCTAATCTGACCTGCAAAGACACACTATCAGGAATTATCTTAACTGATGTGGCAAATCACTTTAGTACATTATATATTGTAAATGATTCAAACAAAAATATCGATAAACCTACATTCATTACTAAACGGAAATTTACAGAAACCAACATGACAAAGGTTTAACAATTGCTATGTGATAGGGATTTTTCTGAAATAATAAATTATGATTGTCCTAACTCCGCTTATGATAAATTCATGTCAATCTATAAAACTATATTCAACGAAACATTTCCTTTACTTAAAACACGGTTCAATAAGAAATACATGAAACGTGACCCATGGGTCTCAACCGGATTATTGGTATCTGCCAGACATAAGGCGAAGTTATTTAAAAAGAAACTTAGTAAACCAACCGACGAAAACATTAAATGTTATACATATTGCTTGAATCTATTCAATAAAGCCAAGCGCGAGCTAAAAAGAGACTATTACTCCCATCTCCTGGAATTAAATAAAAACAATATGAAAAACACGTGGTCAGTACTAAAACAAGCAATAGGTAAACAAAACGACAAATCTAACTGGCTCCAGGCTTTCAAAATAGACAACAAATATATTTCAGGTGAAACTGAAATAACAAATAGCTTCAATAAGTATTTTTCAAAAATTGGTAAAACCACCTCTGAAAATGTTCCTAAAATGTACAAAAAAGTTAATGACTATTTGAAAACACCTCAAATAAACAGCATATTTTTGGAAACTATAGAACCAGATCAAGTTCTCGAAATCACAAACAAATTAAAACCTAAGCTTAGTACAGGTCATGATGAAATATCCTCCAAACTACTCCAGGAATCTATCGAATACATTAAATATCCATTGACACATATTATAAATAGATCAATAATTACCAGTATTGTTCCCAATCAACTGAAAATAGCTAAGGTAATTCCAATACACAAATCAGCTGATCCCACTGAATTAAAAAACTATAGACCCATCAGCCTTCTCCCAGCTTTTTCGAAAATATTTGAAAGGATAATGTATCACAAGGTAATGAGCTTCCTCAATAGTAATAATATTCTTTACAAACATCAGTATGGTTTTCGTGAGAAACACTCAACAATTCACCCACTTATACATTTATTAAATCAATGTGCATTAGCTAATAATTCAACTCCTAAGCAAGTTACCTTATCTATTTTCTGCGACCTCTCAAAAGCATTTGATGTTATAAAGACAGACACATTATTAACTAAATTAAATTACTACGGTATTAGGGGAGTCGCCAACAAATGGTTTGCCAGTTATCTCGTGAATAGGAAACAATATGTTCAAATCAGTAAAACGAAGTCAGATATTGAATTCATAAACTGTGGGGTACCACAAGGATCTATCCTAGGTCCTTTGCTAGACCTAATATATGTTAATGATATATCAAAATCCACAAATGCACATATATTATCTTTTGCAGATAACACTTCTTTAGTCATTAGTGATACTGATATTTCCACCTTATATCAAAGGGCAAATGTAGAAATGAATAACTTATTTGAATGGTTTTGATCAAAAACTAAGAAAACCCTGAAAAGTTACAACTTAGCTACCTACTCAGTATCTAAATGCAACAACCCTTTTTGTTGTCAATGCACAGATGTCTAGGTAATTATATGATTCCTTTGTACCTGCTCTACATAATTCCAATACACACACGACCAGACTTGCAAATACACAAACGGCGTTTTATTGAGCTGACTATTATTAGCAATTTTTTTTCGGGGCCAATGGGAAGACAACTTCAGCTACATTGGTCCGCCAATTTCCTTTATATGTAATATACTTTTAAAATTGCATTATGTATACGTTATTTGGTATTGAAATTGGAAATAAATACTACTACTACTACTACTACTACTACTACTACTAAATACAATAAAATGTGTATAATTTATTTTATAGGTAAACGGTGTGACATGCTGAATGATGTGAACTTTGTTTCCTCTATTTTCAAACATCATGACCAGGTCATGGAGTTAAAAGCAAGCTGGCTGAGAAAAGAGAAGGTGTGTATAATGCAAGGTAGATATAATGTCAGTCAAAGTACTGCTATTTAATATAGACCCAAGAAAGCAAGATTAGCTCCTTCGATAGTACCAAAGCAAATTGCTGAGTTGTAATGAAGAGGTTTATCGACTTAGAGCAGAAAATGACACGCTAACAAGGAAGTCAAAGGTTTTCGGGTTTTATGTCATCAAGGACAATAATGATAGTATACATTTTTATATAGGGCTATTAAATTTATGTGTCATGCAAGTCTTTTTGTAGAAGATCATGTACTGCTTGTTTTTATGAAGCTGAGACTTGGTCTTTCACATGAAGACTTTGCTAATAGATTTGGTCTTGAATTAACTATTGTATCTAATGTTTATAGATTATGGCTACCTGTCTTGTCCAAATATGTGAGGGCTTTGATTGGATGGACAGATAGAAATAGCATTAGAAAGCATATGCCTGTATGTTTCAGAAGAAAACATAGAGATCCTATTTCTATTATAGACTGCAGTGAAATCTAGTAATTTAACTGCCCATGCAAATATCTAATAGGCATAAGTCCAGTTGCTGCAGTGATAGTTCTATCTGCAGGCTGGGGTGGTTGAGTGTCAGATAATATATTAAAGATTCCATGTTTCACAAAAGGGAAATGCATGTAAAAGATAATGATGTATCAAGGCAACTATCCAATGTACAAATACATGTAGAGAGAATTATTGGCAATTTGGAAAAGTTTAGACTATTTAATAGTATTGTATCTATCACAGAAATATATTTCATGATGCAGTGCTGTCAATTTCAATAAGTGTGTAATTACCAAATGATAATTATTGTCTGTATTATAAAATACTGTGCATGGTGAGACTGAACCAAGCATGGTCGGTTCACTAATGTATATGTCATTTGTATATGTTTTGCTTAGCTGTGTTTGTACATAAATAAATATTTTCAAACAGCACATGTTGACTCTTTTTGTTCTCTAGCCTCTACATACATCAGTGCCACTTGCTGCCATATCCCAGTTCATGACAATAAATAACTAAATTATAACAGTACAAAGTGAACAGTGAGCAAAGTATTTATGTTATATCTATATGTATTCTAAGTATTATAGGCAATAAGATTTAATTCAAATTTCATACTCATAATGATATACATGTCAGGGGATAAATATCACCTATAGTGTTATATAGTACAAAGTATAATTTGGACTGTACATGTACACAATTAATCTAGCACAGCTCGGAGCTTAGATAGCTATGTTAATATAAAATCACACAAATTATAGTTGCATACACATGTGTATACTTGATGTAATTTCAATTAAGGGTACAGATTACTTGAAGTACAGTAATAATATAAATTATTAGAATACAAAGATTGACATTCAATCATCTGTATCTATTAATTCAATACTTGTTCAGGACTCTTTTGGTGTTTGTCCACATTTTTTGGGGAGGTCACCTGTGATATTCACATATGGGTAATGATATAATTCAACTTTACAGTCATGCTTAGAACAACATATCATGGGCTCAAACACGATGTTGACACATATCTCTCTTTATCTATAGCCATGTCATGCTGCCTACTTACAATTTCTGGTAAAATCATAGAAGTAAATTTAGCACAAAATATCTCTTTGATACCATGTAAGAATGTGTTATTATGATCAATAGTATATCAAAAATGCATGCCATTCCCAGCAGGCGAATAAATAATAAAAATCACAAGCATTTTCATCAAACAAACATTTGATAATGATCATACATATAGTGATCTCTGCTGCCTTGCTATGTATGTTGCGAAGACTGTAACTGATCAGCATTCAATCGATTTGGACCAGCCATTCAATTGGTACTTATATTGTTGCATTGGATTTACATTCTTAAAAAAAATACGGGCATGTTTATCTTGAAACATGTCATAGGCTTCTAGTGACAGGTAAGCTTTCATATTCGCCTTGGACTTATTCTCAGGGTGTGTCAATCAGATATATGTAGTGACATGTTGCTAAGTAATATAAGGTAGTTTCTTGATATCACATATCCATTCTGTAGCCGGTATTGAAAAAGGGTCGATTAAATTGGCATTGTTAGACACAGTCAACTTTCCGTTGTAAATGTAACTTTCCAACTCAATGGCACTAAAACCATTAATATAATCTGAATTACTTACAAATAGTAAAATAGATCTACACAATATAAAAGATAATAACTAAATTAGTTTTGTATTTTCCACATAAAGTCCAGATCTAATTGGTAATAACTTATTGAGATGCAATCCTTTCAGTGGTTCTAGATTGTTTATAATTTTCTGCCACGGAGTATGCGCGCACAGCGTATTTACGGAAGCGGTGTGACGTCATGCCCAATCATCTATAGTATAGCAGAATTGCCCGATGAATTTAAATATATTAAAATATCCATTGGTAAAATTAAGGCATCAGCAGAACATGCTAATTCAGTCGCTGATGCAGTCATAACACGCACTACCAGTGTTGAAAAGCGTACAACACTGGAACTGGCACTTCAAGAATGTAAAAAGGAGCAAAACACCCTACATGAGGAGACTACGAATGGAGATGCATTTACGCAGAGATAAACTTAAGTTTGACGGAATTAAAGAGACTCGAGGGCAAAACTGCCTGTGAATACTATAGGAAATTATATCTGCTATGGATGTTGTTGTTTTTTTAATCTACCTCTACACATGGTTCATCGTCTTGGGCCCTACAAAGCGAACAAAGAATTGGATCCCAGGACAATTGTAGTTAACTTTTCTAACGAGTCTACTGATCGAGTCTGGGCCAAGCGAAATGCATTGAAGGGAACCCACATCTGGGTGAAGGAGGATTATCCTCATGAAATCGAGCGACGCCGGAAACAGCTGTGGACATACTTGGGGCTGCGCGTGCTGGTGACCCAAATCACCCCGAAAACCGTGTCACGGCACATCTACGAATTGACAATCTAATTATAAATTATCAGGCATTTTCTGTAGATAATATCGACAAGGTTCCTGATTTTGTTAGATCTGCAGTAGATGAGGAGTCAAAGCGAAAAACAACGATCTGCATACAGACTATTGAGCTCACAATTTTCTTCACCAAAGAAAGCCCACTTTTTAACTTTTACCCGTCTTTATTAAATATGGATGATCATCAGTATGATTACGTCGAGCACTATTTGGCTTACAAAAAGTATCTCCTGTTCTCTGAGCCAGAATTAGCTCAGGAAATCCTCAACACAAGTGAACCAAGAGACCAAAAACGAATGGTACGCAGCCTACCACACTATTATCCTGGAAAGTGGAAACAACATGTAACTGTAATATTTAAACCAGCGCTGAAAGCTAAATTTGGACAAAATGAACACCTAAAAGCCTCACTTCTAACAACTGGCAACAGGCTGATCCGAGAATCAAGTCCATCAGACAGTCTGTTCGGCATTGGACTTTCACTGAACAATTCCGCCGCCGTAGTAAACACTAGCTGGACTGGTGAAAACATTCAAGGCTTCACTCTGATGGAAGTTCGTGAACTATTGAAATAAAAGCTATTGTCACATTTTAACCAATTATGAAAACTAAAACAAGTGCACATTGCACTATTTTAATTTATCCTTGTGTTACTATATTACACTAAATTTATTGATGAATTTGGCAATGTGCTTGACTCATGCAAACCCGTCTTGCGTCAGATGTCAATGGAATGGGGCGTGAGCACTAATGGTTGATGTTTTGGTAAAAGGTTAGTTTTGTTTTTTAGTATCCCTTCTCAAATGTGCCTTACCATATTATCAGTGTTTTCCCAGGATATTATCGTACATAGCGCGCAATTATTAACTTTATTATCTTGTAAATATGTTATAACATGTTATCCCTATATCAGAGAGTAGACGTGTGTAACATATACTAATGTTACGAGTGTATCAATATTGACTAAACATCGGTAAATGAGCTGCTGCGCCAGTTATTGATCGATTTGACTGTAGATATAACAATACTTAATCGCTAATATCGTGTTTGAAATACTTAGACTTGGAAAGTTGTGATAGGTAAATGAGGGGGTGAAGTAGGTGATGGAATATTGAGGTATTACACTACTAATACGTTTATGTAGTTGCATAATTATGTCTCATTATAAGAAGCAGAATGAAAGGTCATTAATAAAAATATTGTTAGTTTATTTGCAATCCTAATTGAATAACTTTACTGTACATCTACGTTATTCCACATATAGCAAATAATTTCCAGTAGTTCCAGTATTACGTATATGGATTGGACCAACCAATGATTTGTATTCATGGAATATGATTAATTGATTCACTGTAAATATATCATGGATCCATGGATAATACTATAGGTGTAAATGTATTTGAATGCATTCGTTATTGATAGCAAAAATGCGATCTACTTTAGTCTCCCACATTTACACATATTATTATTTATTTCCTCGTTGTATTATTCACATAATTGTCATATTTCTCTCGATTTATCCTATTTTTCTGCTCATGTTGCTCGGTGTACGTCTGCCTGGATCTGATGTCTCATTTTCAATTGGCCATTATAACTTGTCTCTAGTCATCATCACTCTCCCTGTGGGTTGGCGGATCGGGATGGGATCCATTACAAATATCTTTATCTTATCATGGCAGGACCCAAAACAACTCTAAATAGCTAAAGACTTTGATCTGAAATGCCACCTGAATAGTTATTCGGGTGAATTGGATGGGGCAGATAGCCCGTTATTCTGCTTAAGTGGCAACAGCTTATACCATGATGCTCATGATCTGAAAATAGCTAAAGACTTAATGGAATACAAACATAATTTGTTTGCTTTGCATATAAATATACAGTCATTCGTTGTCAGCGGAATTTGATGAGCTTACGTTATTGTTATTAGAATTGGTGGAGTTTGTATCTAAATAAAAGACTCTATACAATTTAATCCGCGCGATGATCTTGCAATATTTGAAGAAGGTAAATTTGAATCTATATTTATTGAAACGGTTAATACCGTGAGAAAAACAATTGTTGGTGAAATATATCGCATTCCAAACAACAACTCTGCTTTATCATTTGACCGATATGATACGATTCTATCCAAGCTCTCCAATAGCCAAAATATTATTATTGGCGGTGATTTGAATTTTGATTTTCTCAAAACTGATACGCATATTCCGACAACAAATGTATTATATTCAGTATTCACAAATGCATTTGTACCAACTATAACCAAGCTTACACCTATCACGCATAGCAGGCCAACACTAACAGTTTTTTGCTCACTTTCACACAAAGAAACTAAACTAAAATCTTGAGAATCACTTACATATGCACATAGAAAATGTACACACGAAACCGTTCATAGTATCTCTTCTGCTACTGAATAGGCGGACTTGGTACATCTAAATGATATGGATGTTAATGAGGCATTCAAGGATTTTGCAGATAAATTAAATACTATAACTGACTTATATGCACCATTGAAACAGGTTAAAATTCCACATAAATGTATCATAAGGGACCCGTGGATGATCCGGGGCCTATTAACGTCATCACGAACATGCACGAAATTATTTCACAAATGCATATGAAAGATATGTGCTGATAAAACATACAAAAACTATACAAGATACAGAAATATTTACATTAAACTAAATATTATCGCCAACAAAAATCACTATTTTCAAATAATATGATAAATTTAAAAATGATATAAAAATACATGGAAAACAATAAATAGCATAATAGGTAAGACTAATGACAAAACAAGTATACCTCAAACATTCACAATAAATGGGGAAAAAACAACAAATTGCAAAGAAATAGCTGCTAACTTTTGCAGTTACTTTACCAATATAGGACCATAATATGCACATGAAATGCCTAAACCGAGAAATAATTCCAGTTACCATCTACATAACAGCAGATCAAGAAATCTACTCAGTTTTTTTTTATGACATCCTCAGACCTCAATGAAATCTAAGAACTTCTGAAACTTTCAAGGCCCAAAAAGAGCACTGGCCATGATAACTTAAGTACATATTTCCTCAAATTGATTAATGAAAAAGTATACTTATCAATAAATCCTTACAGATTGGGGTCTTCCTAGATTCACTACAAATTGCAAAAGTAATACCAACTTTTCTAATTATAGACCAATCTCATTGCTGCCTTCTGTTTCAAAAGTACTTGACAAAATAGATACATGTAAAGCTTTAGATGAAAACGTAGCAACTTTAGCTGTATATTTAGATTATCAAAAGCATTTTATACGATTGATCACAGTATTTTACTGAAAAAGCTAGATTTTTATGGCATGAAAGGACAGGCTTTAGACTGGTTCTCCAGTTACCTATATAATAGAAAACAATTTGTTTATTATATGGGAAGTAATTCCCATGTTGAAATCATTAAATATGGTGTTCCACAGGGTTCTGTACTTGTACCATTAGTATTCATTGTTTATACAAATGACCTTAATAAATGTTTAAACTTAACTAAGTCAAGATTATTTGCATATGATACAACAGTTTATTTATCTTCTAAAAAATTAACTTATTTGTTTACAACGATGAATAATGAACTACTAAATCTAACCGATTTGTTTAGAGCCAACAAACTTTCGCTTAATATATTTAAAACTAATTACATGTTATTCACGTAAAATAAGCCATAAGACACCAACATAGATCTTCAAATATCTAACAGAAACATTCAGAGAACCGAATGTGCCAAATTCTTTGGATTGTATATTAATGATAAATTAAAATGGGATGAACATATTGATATGATGAAAAAGAAAATATCAACATCGTTCTTTACAATTAATAAAGTTAAAAATATCATGCCAAAAAGACACTTAAATACACTTTATTACTCTCTCATATATCCATACTTAAATTATGGGATTATATTATTGGGAGCAGCATGTCATATTCATTTATAAAATTGATCATAATGCAAAACAAGTGTCAGAATCATTACAGGAGCACACTATAGGGCACATACAACAGTAATATTCAAACACCTTCACTTTCTCAAATTAGTAGACTTATATCAACTACAAGTTAACAAATATGTACCATCATTTCTTAAGGACTAATTGCCATCTTCGTTAAAACACATATTTACATTATCACATGGCCACAATACAAGACACTCGACAGCATATAAATTAATGACTGCCTACCAAATCATCATCCAAATGGGTGCTCAAACATGGAACCTTTTACCACATGATATATACATGTGCAACTCATTACTCATATCTTGTGCGACTTTCTCATCCAGATTCAAACGAACCACATTAGAGGGCTATAATGACTAATCCTATTTTTTTCGCCTATGTATTCATGGCGCTGCATATTCTTTTAATGAGTGGGATAGGGTTATGGGGAATACAACAGGACGACAGCATCAGATTAACGCAACAAATCAGGACTTGTTATGTAATATTGACTACATCTTACATTCAGTTGTAGAATGGCTCCAACTAAAATTATAACTATAAAAGTATAAACAAATACGATTTAATTACGTCTAGTGGAGCCGGACAGTCTCTTGTAGACTCTTTTCTATATCTGCGACCTGTATATTTCTTATATTTATAAATTTACTTCTGTTCGGTAATCTTTACCCTAGTATGTCAGCATATATATATATATATATATATATATATATATATATATATATATATATATATATATATATATATATATATATGAGTTAGTGTTTATGTTCAGAAAATAAAGTAATTCATTCATTCATTAACGATACTGTCATTTGACTAATTGCTTATTATAAAAGTGTACATGAAAGAGAAACACAAAACGCCTCAATAAAAATTAATTCATGGTAATGCATACAATAAAAACAATTCTGACGTTCACATTGGATTCCAAAAACATGAGGTTAAACTTGGTACCTATCTTCAAATAAAATGTGCATGTTCGCTTTTCTAGGATCGTATGCATTGTTTTCATAATTTGATATATTATGTCTTAAACATGACAACATGTTTTTTTCAGGTTTTGGTTTCGATTCCGGCTAATATCCATATCTGCTGGATACAATACCTTAGGCATTTGCCCTTCAGCAATATCCCACAAATATGACTTGCATTGGGGCTAAACAATTCGTTTATACATATTCTTGTTTTTACATGACGTCATAAAATAACTTAATTATTTTACAAATAATATTCAGTCCATTTATAAATATATGTATTTGAGATGATGCCTATTTTGGTTAATATGCAAACATTCCAATTACCCTTGCTGTTATTTTGTAAACAGGCTGATATGGATTGAAAACTTAGATAAGGTATGAGTTTAAATATTTTAAAGATAATTATCACATTTGATGGACTTTAAGTCGCACTAGCATCATAATGTTATAAGTGATTATTTGAAGGACCCTTGTATTTTTTCATGAGAATATTACACAGACGCATTGAGAACAATCATATATGAAAGCAGAATATAATTTCAGGGCTGTAGCTTGCATTGATCCATAAATTTGAAAGCTGTCATTTGCTGCTTTAAACTTTATATTCAGAGATCCATCATTTTGGAGTATAAGTTGAACATTTCTTCATACATTATTATCATTTATAGAAATCTCAAAACACTGATCACTGATATGCTTTCTTTAG
Source organism: Paralvinella palmiformis (assembly GCA_025642065.1). Lineage (NCBI taxonomy): Eukaryota > Metazoa > Annelida > Polychaeta > Terebellida > Alvinellidae > Paralvinella > Paralvinella palmiformis. The sequence goes on from JAODUP010001781.1 coordinate 17,147, forward strand.
GTATCGTCAGATAGATATGGGTCGACTATTATAATAAATGTAAATCTTTTAATCGAAATCATATTATTTTCACAAATTTCACTCAATGATAAATATTGTCATAAACTGGTTGCTAAGCTGCACCTGTTTGTACATTTGTATTAAAAGATAAATGTATATTAGACACAGTCATTAACATATTTCAAGTATTACAGACACTGACTAACTTTATAACAAAAACAACCTTTATGTATATACTCCCGGCATTGTCATAAGATATATACTATTAATGTTGGTGTTGTTGTTGTTTCGAACTTCATTTAGCTGAATATTTATCTTCACAATATTATTTAGCAGCTTTATAACACCCCTTTCTTTATAGTATTTATGTTAGTTTACAGCCATATCTCCCTTTACTGCGTTTGCATGGAAGCAAATCCAGGACAGTTCACAGACTTAACTTTCTTTATTTTTTAAATTAGTTTCAAGGTAATGTTTCTTTTTTTGTTTATGAGTAAAATAAGCAATATTTATTTGCTAGTTTTGATTAATTTTACATTTGTTTAATTTTGTGTTACCTGACACCAAATATCATCTCATTTCAGGTAACAAGCTTAAGTAGTAATACTGTATTGTCTATTCTGTACGAAGATACTTAATTAATTTGAGTTTTATTCATATCAGAATTGTTATAAATTGGCCAAAAAAATTATATTAGTAGTTTACAGATATATATGTACAACCTGGATATATCTGTGAACTACTTAAATAATCTTTTTTTTTCTGAAAATCAGTGGTTTTTGAAAATGGCGGAACAATTTTAACTTGAAGAACATTATCATTATTATATTACCCAAGTAACAGCTTCCTCGGTCAATAACAGATACAAAGGATGATGGATGAAATGGATCCAAGAGACTACGAATCGTTCTCTTTATCTCTCACTAGGGGACGCTTCCTTCCTGACAGAACATGAATGATTGTATTCACAAAGCAACCACTCTCTGAAGCACCAATATATCTGCGACTCTGTTCTAATCGATCTTTTCCATTCTGTGTTTTAAGGCTGAACAAAAAAGATGTTTTTGCGTTAATACCGTACTTCTTTGTTCTTCTGTGTGATTTAATAATGACACTTACCCATAACGCGAGAATTTGTCGATTATACAAACAAGGAGGACATCACAAAATATACTTCCATCCATCAGTTGTGATAATTCACGCTTTGGCCGGCAATTAGTAGACTTGGTAAGCACACGCACAACAGCATAATTTGAGAAATACGTGAGTACAATATTTCTAATAATTGTATAGTAATATTTAGAACGTATTTATTGAAATTATTTCAAGGACATATCAGTATCGGGTTTCTTTTTGTTACAAAACTTCGGAATTCTTGTGGTGTTGAGTTCATATTATGTTTTATGTCAATATGAATGCAAATGTGAGCATATCAAAAAGTGAAGATATTAACGTATCCAGATACGTTGATTGTCTAATAGATAATAAGTGGCTTCTAATGAATTAAATTAACTCGTTAACCAAGTATTTTGGAAAGCAAGATGTAATGAGAACGAGAACTGATTGAAATAAGTATAAATGTATTTCTCTTCTTTAAATTATGTATTAGTTACGTAAATGTTGAATATATCTATAATACACTGCGTATACACGGAATTACAGAATGAATATAGATTTGAAAGAGAGCAAAAATGAGCAGTTCACAAATTCTTGCACATTGGCATTTTATCTTTCTCGTCTAATTACCTGAATCCGTATACCGCATCATAAAAGGAGCGCGTAGTAATGACGAAAACAACAAAACTCCGATTCTTATATTTCAGAACTGCGACAAACAATGGAGGTGTTAACAAAATCAACCGCACAAAGGTTTGTGATGTTATTGTTCATCGGGTCATTATGCTCATCAGATAAGACATACATTGTACAAAGTCCCGCAGTGAGATTATTTCCTCATGACATTCCTCAAGATGTGACAAAAATCGTCGTACAAGGAACAAAAATAAAAGCCATAGATTACATAGAACCATTTCCCAATCTCACCAAAATGTTTCTAGGAAAAAATAGTCTGACTCAATTTCCGGATCTGAGCAACGTCAGCAACAACTTACAGCAATGCTTTCTAAGTTCGAACAACATTGCCGCTGTTGACTTTATTCCCAAATTGAAAATGCTACAAGTTCTCGCTTTAGGTGCGAATAAACTGACGCGACTTCCCGACCTAACCAACATCAGTGGCTCACTGGAAGAATTATATTTAGAAGATAATCAGATATTTGTTGTGGATGGCATAGCTCGTATGTTAGTGCTAAGAATCCTGACCCTGACGAGCAATCGCCTTACGGAGTTTCCTGATTTGGATGCCGCCGGTTCCGTATTGCAAGAACTGGATTTAGTTAACAACAGCATAAAGAACATCCCGAACAGGGTACTGAAGCCTCTCGTGGCTTTGAAAAGGCTGCATTTAGGCAATAGGAACGATGAACAGTTCCCAGTATTACCTAACATCTGTGCAATGGGAAGGAATAGGATGTCATTAGCTATACTGTTATATAGTAACCAAACGATCTGTGGCATAAGTGCAGTGTATGTGAAATTGGCATTAGAAGCAGGCCGACTAAGGTTTGAATCGACGGTAGGCTTAACGTCACTGGTATGTGATGAACCGCGGCATTTGGCAGGAAATCTCTTGATGAACATCAACGTAACGGAAATGCTTGGTAAACCTAATTTTTATTTAATTCATTATTGAACAAATATTATATAATCATTATTTAAAACTATCTCTGTCTCAAATAACATTATCTGTAGAGCTGTGTTTATTTGTTACAGAGACAACTAATGTCACATATAGAAAGCTTGAAGACGTTAATGACTGGGCCTGTTCACTTCAGACATCTGTTGTCTACAAAACACAAGCGACGCCTTGTGCTATATATTGTTCCCGGCATCCGAGTTGTATTATGTTTGGTACAGATGATGATATTTGTATCTTGAAGGGACCTAGTCATCTGATTAACGACACCGATATCAATATGACGTGGTATTTTAGAATATGAACCCACCTTTAATTGTTGTTGAAATGAACTGATGTATTAATCTTATATAAATAATTATTGGTATTATTAGGCATTAATAAATAATTAGTAAATCATTTTGCAATGAGAGATATATAAAGTCAATTAATCGTAAGTTATTAATCGTACCTCTAAGTCAGACTCGGGTGGTATAGTTAACAACTTAAATGTATTATTGTGGCATTTTAAGGTAAGAATATTTCATATTTAGGAACAATCCTTTTACAACTTACAGTGGAGCACCTCCATGGGCTAACTAGTACCGCGGTTGGACACGTATCTATAGCACCTCGGTTCAAACCCCTGCCGCGCTATATCAAAAGGGTGTTTCATCTTTCACTTCGCTTCATTACCGTTGGAGGTCGTTCAGCCTATTTAGCCTAACCTGTGCACAAGAGTGGACGTAAAATAGCAACATATTACATTTATAACTTACATTAGGATTAATCATTGCTACTGAAATGAATATTCGGAGAAATAAGCTTGGCTTAATGGCAACATCTATGTTAAAAGACCAAACATTTAATGTTTATTTTAAACTGTAGGCTTTTACAACAGAGTCATATCAAAGACCATATAGAATAAGACGGGACAGCGAGCCATAGCTTATGGCGTTTTGTGAAATAAACTGCTAACAGCGTCGCTTTGCGGAAATCATGGTAGACTATTTATTATTTTCGAATTAACTTTCATAAGAGAATTCTGCTTTAAACAGGCATTAGATAATCTAACTGCATATATTCAAGTATAAAAGTTAAATAAATAGGGAAATGAGTAATAGTGGCATTTATTATATAGAGAATGAATGGGCTGGGACTATGAACTGAATTAGAAAATTGGATTTGCCACTCATTTGGTGCAGTTGAAAAGTGTAATTAGTAGGCCTAGTCACTAGTGTAGAATTAGGTTTTGCATGATTTATTTGATGATGCAAGATGAGTTATGATAGATATGTGTCTATATGACCATTACTATTACTGCTCATGTATTTCAGACACCATATTATGTTTCTTTCACATAATTACATGCTAAGAATATATTGGCCAATAAGCAAATATATTCTGGAAATAAAACAAGGCAGTGAGTTAAATCAGTGAACTTTATTATATGTAAATGTTATCACATGATATGAATGTAATATGAAATGAAAATAACACACATTATATACAATAATCTTGAAATATTCAATAAATGATATGTTCAAGTTTATATTATTTACTGATATGTGTTTTGAGTTTAAAAGTAATATTTACAAGCTATTACAGGTGTACATAAAGACACAAGAAATAATAATTAATGACACTGATCAATCAACAATTCCTTAATTTCAAAATTTTATGTTTTTTTTTACCCATTCTCTACTATTCACACGTAAATCATGGTGTAGACATATATTAATATACAAGTGTACAACAAACTGTAATGTTTTACAAGAATCACATTCCATCATTCCTTATATCTTTGACAGCATAAGTGTTATTAGTATAGATCTAAGTTTACTCATGTAGAGGATCTTTTCAAATTTATTACAGAATGCTACTTCTATCAATGTACACACTTCCATTAAATATGAACTGGGTACAACAAGACTATCAATGAGAAGGTCTTGATACTGCTTAGCAGCAATAGACCCATGGGAAGAGTTTGTTTTATTTAAAAGACCAACTAAACCTACAGTACATTTACTACACTCCATTTTGTGAGAAATGCATCCCACTATATAAATGATGATATAGTCTTCCTCTACTGTAAGAGTTTGGGGGCTAAAAATAACTGTGAGACATCTGATGGAATCAGGTATCTTGGAAGAAGAAGGAACTGGTGGTTGTTGAGACTCATTATGTTGGACTGGAGCAATACATTTTAAATTAAATAGAAAGGTATCGACATCCTGCTGACAAATCACTTGTGTACCAAATACGACCATGATCTGTCAGAAGGCAGTATGGAATTGTGTGGTACCAGCGTTGTCACTGTGTCTACCTTTTCACCCTCCCTCAAGACATTGGCAAATCCACCTGTTATTGTGTTAATTTGGGAGCCATTCTGATAGGTAACACTGAATCGCTACAGTACAATGAAACAACATTGTTCCCTTCATATTTGAAACCTAACCTTTTAAGATTGTTGTGTATAGTCTACAATAAATGTGGTGGATCACAGGAGACAACGACATGATTATTGTTGTGCATAAAATATGGCTTGCTAAAAATCTGACCATTGACTGATTATTTGACCCTTGATTACATATTGTAGCTTTGACAATAAAGCAACTTGTTCACTTGTAATTTTAATACACTTCAAAAGAAGTTTTTTCACCAAATTACCACTTGGAGTATTGCTGGTTACAAATTAGCCAATTTGTTGCTTCCACTTACATGTTAAACATTTCAACATAAACACAACGACTGGTAAAATCTCATGCTCAGCGTTATATGACACATTTTCTTTTATTGCCAGTTCATCAAAAAACAGCACATCATAATTTCAACTGGTCTGCCATTAGAATAACTTTGAATTTGTCCAACAAAGGTTTATTAAAACCTGGATAAATCTGGAATTTTGAAGTTGAGGTGACACAAAATCAAGAGTTGGACCAGACATGTGTTAAGCAGGTTCCTTCACCAACTGAGCTACTGATGTGTCATCCATAGCTGTTGCTTTGAGTGGCCTTGAGCACATTTCATTTCAGCCGGGTACTCGTAGTCTTGGTGTACATGCTTCGAGTTTCTTTTCCCTGTGGGTTAGATCAGTAGATGGCGACCATATTGGACTAATTGTAAATAAAATGCATGTGATTTAATTATGATTAACCTCTAAGACTAAGTCAAATAACATGGATTATTTATTCAGTTAACCAAATTCGTGATAATCACAATCATATCCATTTCTTCAGCATCAAAGGACTTGTGATATAATTCATTAATTGTATTTCAATATTACTGTGAAAGATTTAAGAATTTTACATAGAATTTCAATGATTATTGATTGGCAGCCTAATAGCCGGAATACTTTAAGCGGGCGATAATATGGGTATTTCGATTAATTTGCTCGGCTACTCTTTCTCAATCATATTTGGCATGATGATACCTACCTCTTTCCCCCCTGGTAAATTTGAAAAATTACAGTCCTGGATATTTTCCTCGACTGCTGTGGAAATGATAGGCCGTACAACAATCGCCTGTCTTCAATTGTTTAGATATATTCATGTTCGTGCTGTCTGAATGATACTGTCAATTTTGCTGGTAATCTACCATGTCTACCGCAAGGCGGCAGCACCCCATATTTTTTATTTAGTTTACTCGCTCTCAGGTAGCTAACAATTGTATATCCTTATACTGTTTATATGCGGTAGAGTGTAATCTTCCCAATCTATCTCAGTGTTAATCTTCGCGTATATCATATTCTTCTGTTGCTGTGACGTTTTCTTTGACCTTGAGTGATCTTCTGGTTACCCTTTAGGACACTCGGTATGATAATATTGGTAGGTACTTGGTATGATAATATTGGGAGATTTTTGGTATGATAATATTGGGAAATACTTGGTATAATATTGGGAGACACTTGATATGATAATATTGGGACATTTTTGGTATGATAATATTGGGAGACACATGGTATGATAATACAGTGAACCCTCGAATAACGAGAGTCGCGATTAGTAACTCGTTGTACGAGAAAAACTTGTATTCATAATAAATTTCGATTAACGAGCATCATATCAAATAGCGAGCGTTAATTAAACGAGTACATGTATCGGCAAATTTTAACGATCCGCGTCGGGTGTTAGTGATCCAGCCCGGAGCCACGGTCTCAGTTTGTAGCCATGCTGAGTTTGTATTCTTGTAACTGCGCATTCTTATAACGTTCGTTCTGAGATTGTACCTATAGGTTTGCCGTCGCCAAGATGTTATTTGATCGAGGTGAAATGTTATGCCTTTTTGGGCAGTCGGCGCGCCAACCAACGTAAGAGTTTCAGTTGAGCACAATACAAAGTTTGTGTGTATGTCTGTGTGTTTGTATTTTGTGTCGGGGATTCTGTGTGTGTGTGTGTGTGTGTGTGTGTGTGTTAGGAGACATGGCGTGTGTGTGTGTGTGCCTGGAGATCCGATGGGGATGGTGCGTGTGTGTCTGTATGTGTGTCACTCAATGGGTCAGAGTATCTGTGCGACAGAGTGTTCATCCGTGCGTGTTTGGTTGATTTTTTTTTCGGTCTTCGGGGTTTTCCCTCAGAAATATGACTCTTGGCCTATTCATAGAAAGATTGACTGACAGGTAGTTTATCTATAGTTTCTCTCGAATATAAATATTAACAAAGACGAATTTTTTCAAAGGTTCAACATAATGGACCTATATATTCAACACAGCGTTAAGTTGTCTTCCTGCTAGGGATTATCTAGGGATTAAATAGACATCCTAAATAACCAGAATATTTTATTATTTTAAATGTTTAGCATTTTACATTTATTATCCAAATGTAAAGGAACCACTAGTTTGTTGTTTATCAGTTCATCGTTATGTACATACACACACACGCACGCACACATATATAAATAGGGCTCCTTAGATAATTAAAATAAACATTTTCATCTGATTTAACTTTGGTTTTTAAGTCCCAGACTGTAGGTGATTCGTTTTTTGAATTCACGTTTCGAGATACTATATGCCAGTACCTTATTCTATATGGGTAAAAACACACACATACACCTACACACCCTTTTAATTAATGTGTTTTGTATTGGTGTTGTTGTTTTCAGTGACCAATGATTATGTGAATTGCTCAGTTTGTTGAATGCCTACCTTTCAAAATATATACATACCCACTATACCCGAAACATTTGAAACCGTCCCGAGCACTGATTATTACAATATGCTCTGGCATCGTGCCAACAAAGATAGCGCCATTTACAGATATGATAATAAGGAATTTAGTATTCAATGAAAATATGGCATTAAGCTGTTTCATTAGATGTGTGTTAAATCAATGCAATCAAAGTTTATTGTCATCAATTATAAATCCTAGAATATAAAGGAAAATCATCGTTTTTGACCTCTCCGTAAATAAACAAGCCATTGAAATATATCAATCAATGTCAGTTGGTGGCCTTAGGCGCAGAATGCGGCAGATAAGGTTTCTTCGGTGCACAATATTAATGTTCTCCTCTGACTAATGTATATTTAAAGCCTTCAGCGATATAGACGGCCTACAGTCATCTTAAGACAAGACGACACGATTATGACTCAAAATGTTCATCTCACTAAGTCGTCTCTCTCGTTTGATATTTCTTATCTTTCTGGTCACCTTTGATTCGTCAAATTCACAAGGAATCTGGACAAAGAATGATAGGTGGAATACTTGTAATTGAATACATCGCAGTAATCTGTTAATTGTTTAGTTTATAGCAACAAATATATACATCAAGAATGGAATATTTTATATAATAATCTGGTAACACATTAGTAAACAATAATTGTGGAATATTAGAGCATTTCAAAATTGTGAATAGAATTGAACTATTAAATATTAAAGAGCTTGATCAGCTGGTCCTCTATAGTTGATAAATATAACTCTCTTACAAAGATTGATCGGTTGATCCAATAACGACTCAATTAATGAAAGAGTATCAGCATATTCCAAAAATGAATACACTTAAGAGATAGCTACCCGATCATTTTTAAAGAAATCTTCTAGATAACCACAAAAGGTCCCGTTGCAATGCTTTAAGTAAATATAATATCGTAAACAATTACAGGACCGTTTTAACCGTAATATTATGTTTAAAATGTGCGATTGGGCAGGTAATCTCTATCTAAATAATATTTATTCAACAATAAGGCTATCAAAACAGCCAAGTTTCTGATAAGAAATTATATTATGGCGTTAACCGAATAAGGTAAGCAAGTATTACTGGACCTATCAGCTGATGATATACATGGTTGGACTGTGCCTTTCTAATTTCCTCATTCAAGGGGATGTTTGGTTTAGCAGGTTAAGTACTTGAATAGACACATTTTACGGCAATAGCAGGGGAGATCGTGTGATAATTTGCTCCGAGAAATATCAGCCAAAAGTGATATTAAAACATTCCGAATTTAATTAATCTTGGTGAACATTGAAGATAATGATTCATGGATCATCAAATTGAATCACTAGCTGAATTCAGCCATCTAGAAATGTGCATAATTGGAAGTGTAAATGAATCATATTTTGGTTTGCCGAACACCATTGAGGCAGTGTGTACTGAACAGATTCAACCAAGTGTGACGGAAAATTCAAACTGATACGCAGATTGTTGACATCATCAACAAAATGGCTAAAACGGTAGAATTATCTATCTCCTGATACACCCCCTGGGCGATTACCATGTATATCTGTCCATAATCTAAATAGACACGGCAACTGACGAGCTAACACAGAAAACAAATATAATAAAAATGACAGTTATAGAATTGAGATAAAAGGTAAATAAAGTTGAGAAAAAGCCGGATGAACATCAAACAGATGAACAAGTTGAAACAAAAAATTCCAAACAAAACGATAAACTTATTGTGATAAAACAAGCAAAAATAACAACATAGTTTCAAAGATCAGCTTTTTCATCAGGGATCGTACTCCAGAAGACAGAATCTGATGATTCATGCATTACAGGAAGTTGAATGGGAGGACGAAGCCAAATACAAGATCCAATAAAGGATTTCATACGGAAAACACTGTCTCTAGAACCAAATGCGAATGTGTGTGGCAGTGTCCATCGCGTAGGCCAATCTTGCCTCTATGACCTGCAGTCCAGGGTATTGGAAATTCAATACCGTCCTTTAACGCGACACGAATTACATTAATTTGATTAAAGTCGTGATCTCTAAGATTGGTGCTAACAACAAATATGGAGATCAGGTAGTGATGTGGGAACTTATTAGAATGGATATAAGAAGAGAAACAGTAAAACCTTGTAGGATGAAAAGCTGAAATATGAGAAAACCTTAGAGGAGCAACGTAAATTACTTCAACAAATAATATTTAATGACATTACTCCCGATCATACTCAAGAACAAATGATTGCAATAGAGAGATCATTATTCAGCATTGACAATGAAAAAAACATTTGGCATCATTGTGTAAACAAAAGGCCAGTGGCGTCATTATCGCGAAAACAATTGTTTATTTTTCCTAAATCTTGAAAAAAGAAACTATCTGAATAAATGCATAATTCAGTTGAACATAAATGACAACATAATAAGTATCTCTTGATACATTTTGTAAACATTATTATAACTCCTTATTACTGGTATGGAGTGATAAAAACCTCATTGGCGATTGCACTTATATATATATATATACTCCGAGTGTGAGTGTATATGAATGGGTCTCTTTGATCACACGTATAGTGTGTTCTGAATACAAATCCCTACCTATGTTTTCTCTTATTACCGGTCTGGATTTGTCACCCAGGCGATCCATATGGCAGCTATTGGTCGAACGTCGGGATAGCGTCTTAAACACGTCTCTTTGACTACTTCTATTGGAGATAAAAGAGAAAACTTCACGTTTTATGACCGATCACTATTTATTACCGAGGCGACCTAGGGCGGTAATTGGACGAACATCTGAGGGGTAGTCGAGTTAAGATCACCAACCCCATCACTCGTGCCCTTGTCACAAATATTACTTGCTACTTTTACTTAAATACATACTTGTACTATATTCACTTTTCATTTATCTGTGTAAACCTGTATCCATTAGAAAGTAATCGAGTAAACTCAGGTCATCCAGTTAGACACGATTTCCAGTTACCCGTGTCTCGGCTCAAATTAAATGGTGATTGCACTTTTAGTTGTGTAACCTTAACATTCTGGAGTGGGCTGACATCGGCGAATATTAGAAATGGGTCGTCGCTTAAAAACTTCAAATCTGCTGTAAATTCTCGCCTGGTTCAGGTTAAATTCAACGGTAAATAACGCTGATATAATAATCTTGTAATTGGATTTGGATCTTCACATCACTGCACAAAACCTTTTAATGGCTCCCGGTAGTAAGTGTTTTAAAATATCTTATTATTATTTTTAGTATTAATATTATTAATATTATTATTATTATTATAGGAAGT
>JAODUP010001783.1:0-27911 GCA_025642065.1 Paralvinella palmiformis
ATATTTGGGTCGGGGGTATGGGTGTATTATAATTTAGCTAATCTTGTAGACAGATATAACAAATATATAATAAGATAGATTGTATCGAAATACATTTAACGCTATTCGAAAATATCATTCAATAAGTATCATCTTTATTTTAGCGTTATCAGGGATTTTTTTACATTGATATGATTATCTTGTCACCTTACTTTCTCGATATATTTATTTCCATTCTATCAATTTATCTATTCTTCATAGTACTTTAATTTTCCATTCACTTTGTATCACGCCGAGACCTGGGATTTATGGTTTACAAGGTAGCGCAGTCACCTGAGAGCTTGAGAGAAAATTGATATGTAAATATTGAATCTCCTGGCATACCATTATTAATAGACTGATATTGGGTTTGTGGCTGTCTGGATAAATACGAGAATCCGGGGAATATCCCAAACCAGCGACTCAGGCCGCAGAGATGAAAGCTAGATTGGGATATTTGTTTAGCTTCAAATGACATCAAAGGAAAAAAAGAGATTCACAGCATGATCTGATCAATAACACCTCAACTTCATCCATATAAGTGTCTGTCGACTAATTGACTTATTCGGGAAAATTGACGAACTATCAGTACAAAGAACATGTTTAACCGGGGACTCAACGGCGATAGGTGTATACACCGGAAATAAGACATGATTTCTCTATAATATTGATGTTATAAATGTTTAACTCTATTGGGATACTGGAGTCGAACCCCCAATTACCTATATTTCACTTGACTGTCATTATATGAAACCAACTACGCGAGAAATGGGTTGACATAATTGAATGAGAACTTCGGTGTTTTTGTATATCCACCAAACACTCTAATACTTGACTGTGCAGTTAATAATTCTGCCATTTACTATACTATATCCTTGATATAGTTGTAAAACGGCAGTTTAAAGAAATGCCAACAACTGATAAACATTCTGTCGCGATGATAACCATAGGGATCCGTTTTAGGCTCAAACAATTATTGTAAGTATGCTAAATTAGTTGGCGATATTACTGAACGGCCTAATATTTAATATCACCGGCAATAATACTCAGGTCTACATGACTTCAAAGCCATGTAATGAATGGGATGATATTTTCAGTTGAAACTTATGTTGCAGTCCTAATATTTGGGTGACCAGCAACATACAAAGACTCAATCAGGGTCAAACCGAATTAATTATTTTCTTATCAAAGCAACATCGAAGGAAAACAGAAAATCTTCGCATTAAGGTAGAATCCAGTTACATAAATTATCTGATTTGTACGAGAAATTTAAGGATTATTTGTAAGTATAACAAAATAATGAAACATGCATTACTTTACTCCAAACTCTTATAATGTATCGTCTTATAGCATGTATTTAAATTAGTTTATTTATGATATCTATAAACCAATGTATTTATTTATAAATGTATCAGTGCTATGTTAGCCACCGCCTGTTTTAATTATGTTTTCAATGTGAACCACCTTATATAAATAGGTGTGCGAGCAAATGATTACCTACATGAGATAATTATTTATCTAATTTGTCAAGTAAGCCAGACAATCATGTAGGCTGACATAATATAGTTTTTAAATCAACTATTTTACCTTCTTAATACTCTTATATACTTCGACATTTTAATAAAGTATGGCTAATAATAGAAATATTAACGTTTTTTAGGCTGAAAATAAAATATATTTTTTCAATTGCAAGTGTTTCTAATTGTTTGTATCCTTTCGAATATCCCCTTCTCTCTATAAAACAATTGTAATTTAGATAAGCTACTGAACAAACTTTATATTAATTGAAGAAGTGGCAATCAATGTATATCATTAATAGAAAATTGGTATTGAATTTGTTAGTAGAAGAAATTATATTTACTCAACTTCAACTGAAAACAAGTATTGCTCAAAACGCAAACAAAATATCGTCGTTTACTTCTCATCAATAAAGGTCTTACTACAGAGTGTGTCATCCATCACCTTGTTTATTCCCTACCATCACAATGTCGCAATTGTCGCGGTCGCTTCTTCAAATTAAAACGGATGGCAAGATCATATCATGCTAGAATGGGCTCTTTGTGGTGGCACCTTACAATAACTGATGAGTTGGAAACCAAATCGGAAGTTATGTCAATTTTATGTCTGTCTGTCTATTCTCCTGCCTGACATTTTGTTTACGACGTGTTTATTTCTTTATGGTAGTCGAATATTACAATATCACCATTCGCTCTATTATCCTCCCTCTTTGTGGTCTGTAAAATCTAAAAAATGTAATGTGAGTGAAGTAAGGCTGCCATTAACACTTTATGCGGCAATTTTCCATCAATGTATAAATCTCAACTTGCTAAAATTATTTTCCGGTGATAGTTGAAAAACACTCCTTCTTTCACATTTTAAATTTGATCTGTTCACGGATGCATTAGAGCATATTTAATTCTGCCAGGACATTTATTGTACAGCCCATGATAACAACTACACTTTAATGAATTTTATTATAATTTGTATTATTATTATAATAATTAGTAGTAGTAGTAGTAGTAGTAGTATAAGTATTAGTATTAGTAGTAGTAGTATTAGTAGTAGTTGTTGTTGTTGTTGTAGAAGTGGAAATAGTTATAGTAGTATTGGTGTTGTGCCTAGTTCTATTGCTTTATTTAATTTGTGCTGTGATTATTAGTGACGGTGAGATTGTTCTTCTAACTAGTTTTACCCGCACACTTATCTGAAATTTTCTCTCTCTCTCTCTCTCTCTCTCTCTCTCTCTCTTTGTGTGTGTGTATGTGTGCGAGTGCTGCTTTTACTCTTCCTTTTTCTCTCTCTCTCTCTTATATATATATATATATATATATATATATATATATATATATATATATATATATATATATATATATATATATATATATATATCGATATATCATCAGCTGACCAGAGAGAAAGCGATTCTAAGCAGGAGAGAGAAAGAGAGAGAGCGATGAAATAATGTTTTTTTAAATTAATTTTCAAGTTAATATTTACCTGTTTATTCACTACCGGAGACTTTACCAAAGTGCTATCATGGCTTAACACTATATAAAACTAGGTAAGCCATAAAAGGTAATACAAATTTAAGGATTGGTGTGTGTATTACTTCATTTCTATAATAGTTATTCAAATAATAGGTTGTATTGTATATGGTAATAGTTCTATACACTGTCTTTAATTTTCAGGTATTATGCTATGTGGTAATGGCTGTATTCATTGTCTTTCATTTTCGCCTGTCATGCTACATTGGCGATATTTATAACACAAATTATCAGCAGTAGGTTTTATAGTATTGCATCAGGATTTAGTGGGTTTTTTTCTTGTAAACTAATGATATTAGTCAAGTTGTGTGAAATTATATTGTTAATACAGTTAGTACAGATATTACAGTGAGTACAGATGGTGTCTACAGTGTATGAAGGTGATATATGTGGTTTGTATTGGTGTTTATGTAATTATATTGACCAACTTTGTTATTATGTAGGGATAAATGTATGTATTTATTTGTATATAGAATAGTAAGCAATGGGTGCAGGTAATGTTTATAAATCACCCTAATATGCATATTATAACACCAAATACTACTATAACTATTACCACTTCTACAACAACAAGAACAACTACTACTACTACTAATAATAATTATAATAATAATAATACAAATTATAATAACATTCATTAAAGTGTAGTTGTTATCATGAGTTGTACAATACATGTCCTGCAATAATTAAACATGCTCTAATGCACCCGTTAGCAGATTACATTTTCAATTTGAAAGATGGGATGTTTTTCGAATATAACCGGGAACTATTTTTAGCAAGTTGAGATTTATACATTGGTGGATAATTGCCGCCTAAAGCGTTAATGGCAGCGTTACTTTCAGACTTTACAGATCACAAAGAGATAGTTGAATAAAACGAATGCGGATATTGTTGTATTCGGACTGCCATAAAGAAATAAACACACTGCGATACAGAATGTCAGGCAGGAGAATAGACAGACAGACATAAAATTGACATAACTTCCGATTTGGTTTCCAACTTATCAGTTATTGTAAGGTGCCACCACAAAGAGCCCATTCTAGCATGATATGATCTTGCCATCCGTTTTAATTTGAAGAAGCGACCGCGACAATTGCGACATTGTGATGGTAGGGAATAAACAAGGTGATGGATGACACTGTCTGTAGTAGACCTTTATTGATGAGAAGTAAACGTATTGTGCCATGACTAAGCCGAACCATAACTATTTCAATTATCTGTAAGGGTTATACGAGCTATTATCAACATCGCCTCGTTTGTTACCAAGGCAACCTATATTGCTATGTGAGTTTAAAAGTAAAGATAACTTCATGGCTAATCAATTCTTTAACAATAATACTTGTTTATAGTAAACTTGTGAAACTAACCGTATATATTTAAAATTAACTCATATGTCACCAGAAATCGCGATAATTTGATAAGTTATGTGTGTTCGTGCGCGTGTTTGCCTATACGTGTGCCCGAGTGTGTGTAATAGATATAACAACGGGTATTATAAACTGATATATCTTTAAACGACATCGATTACATACGTTGTATTCATCCTGTGTATGTTGCAGTATTACAGGTGAAACCTAATACACTATGACTGAAACAATATTACGGTTACAATATTTGAAACCAACCAAGGGAATAATGAGGGAATATAACTTTTTTTTTGATTGACAGATCACAGGTCATTCATATGACAGGAATAATAACCAAGACATATTGTTGCGATAACAGTTTTAGCACCGTATATCAGCGTTAATGTCTGATTAATCTTCAGTTTTTAATATAATCGTTTATTAGATACCAATGAAGCGTTTAGAACTTTCTTTTGGCATCAAGAAAATACCCTTACCTGGGAATAGTTATCCTTCACTGATAGAATTCAGAGTGTTTCAGTTACGGATGAAACATCAACATATAAATAGGCCTTCGTTTTGGCATACAAAAGGGATCCATTTTATGGACAAAGAATTAGTATTCATATACTAAATCAGATGGTGAAATTAATATACGGCATAACATTAAATATAAATGTTATGTGATTGATTCTTAAGTGAGCGTGGCTTCAGGCAATATTATTCATAAGAAGATATTTAATCTTCAGTTGAAGTTTATATTGACATGGAGGACTTTAAGCCCTTATCATTTCTTGACTGGACTGTGGCTATGACCTGTTATATGATACCCACTCCTCTGCAAAGAATCACCTACAGAACAGCTATATATATATATATATATATATATATATATATATATATATATATATATATATATATATATATATATACGCCTTTACTACGGTCATCATTGAGACCAGTGATTTGTGGCCGTAATTTAGACCTTGCCGCACTATAAGACAAATTTAGCTTCATTGAATAATGATGATTTTTAGTGAAATTTTCACATCACTGTTTTTTAACAGGTCTATCTCTTGTTTCAGTGAAAGTTCACTTCGGGTTTGTGTAGCCATTTAAGGTTGCCACCCAAGTTAAAAACTGCCATTTCAGCTATATATATATATATATATATATATATATATATGTATATATATATATATATATTGACCATTGACCTTGTAATTATAATTATCATAATTATCAGCCATTCTAAGGCAACACGTGTAAGAACATTTAACCACATAAACATGACACACTTTATAGATTATCATCTGCCGTGAAAGTGATACATTGAGTTGATTAGGATATGTATGTGTCTTCCATGTTGTATGATTATTTCATTATTCACATCGATGTACCTATATTAATTATGTTTATTATACTTATTTTTATGCTGATTTCATACTTTCTTTCGTGGAATTCTAACCACTTGATGATAATGTTCAAAAAATATGTAGTTATATGATGATACATTGATATACTTCTAGATAAGGATATAATTCAATTGGCAAATAAATGCCAACAATACCATTAAGTCCAGGAAGGAAATACATGCAGCAAATAGATTATGAAAACCTACGGGCCAATTGGTCTATAAACTGAGATAATAGTATAAACTGTATATAGTACATTATTGACAATGCTGAAACGAACCCCTTCATTTCCATGCCATGATTTGATGCTTTCACTTAGGTAAGGATATTCCTAAGTTACATTTTGCTCCTGTTAGGTATTTATATATATTATTTTAGATATGTTTTGATTTCCAAATTAATAACTAAAAATAAAAGAATAAAATAATGTGGACGTTTTATAATCGAAAATTAAAAAATGAAAAGGTTTGTAAAATTTTTTTTTTAAAACGACGATATTATGTTTGCTTTTTAAAAAGCGGGAAGTTTAGTAAATATAATTTCTTCTACTAACAAATTCAATAAATTTTCTATTAATGAAAAAAATTGTTTGCCACTTCTTAATTAATATAAAGTTTGTTCAGTAGCTTATCAAAATTTACAATTGTTTTATAGAGAGAAGGGGATATTCGAAAGGATACAAACAATTAAAAATTTGAATTGAAAAAATATATTTGATTTTCAGCCAAAAAAACGTTAAAAATTTTTTTATTGGCCATATTTTATTAAAATGTCGAAGTATATAAGAGTATTAAGAAGGTAAAATATTTTATTTAAAAATTTATTCGTCAGCCTACATGATTGTCTGGCTTACTTGACCAATTAGATAAATAATTATCTCATGAAATATTCATTTGCTCGCACACCTATTTATATAAGGTGGTTCAATTGAAAACATAATTAAAACAGGCGGTGGCTAAATAGCACTATACATTTATAAATAAATACATTGGTTTATAGATATTATAAATAAACTAATTTAAATACATGCTATAAGACGATACATTATAAGAGTTTGGAGTAAAGTCATGCATGTTTAATTATTTTGTTATACTTACAAATAATCCTTAAATTTCTCGTACAAATGAGATAATTTATGTAACCTGGATTCTACCTAAATGCGAAGATTTTCTGTTTTCCTTCGATGTTGCTTTGATAAGAAAATAATTAATTCGGTTTGACCCTGATTGAGTCTTTGTATGTTGCTGGTCACCCAAATATTAGGACTGCAACATAAGTTTCAACTGAAGATGAAAATATTAGACCGTTCAGTAACATCGCCAACTAATTTAGCATACTTACAATAATTGTTTGAACCCAAGCCGGATCTCTATGGTTATTATCGCAAGACAGAATGTTTATCAGTTGTTGGCATTTCTTTAAACTGCCGCTTATTTCAACTATATCAAGGATATAGTATAGTTAATGGCCAGTATTGTTATCTACACAGTCAAGTGTTACAGCGTTTGATGGATATACCAAACCACCAAAGTTCTCATGCAATTATGTAAACCCATTTATCGAGTAGTTGGTTTCGTATAATGACAGTCAAGTGAAATATAGGTAATTGGGGGTTCGAATTAATTATCCTAACCGAGTTAAATATGTTATAACATCACTATTATAGAAAAATCTTATTTTATTTCCGGTTTATACGCCTATCACATTTAAGTCTTTAAATTCCCTGAATAAGTCAATAAACCGGACATACATTTATATGGATGAAGTTGAGGTGTTATTGATCAGATCGTGTTGTGAATCTCTTTATTTCCTTTGATCTCATTTGAAGCTAAACAAATATCCCAATCTAGCTTTCATCTCTGCGGCCTGAGTCGCTGGTTTGGGATATTCCCCGGATTCTCGTATTTATCCAGACAGCCACAAACCCAATATCAGTCTATTAATAATGGTATGCCAGGAGATTCAATATTTACATATCAATTTTCTATCAAGCTCTCAGGTGACTGCGTTACCTTGTAAACCATAAATCCCAGGTCTCGGCGTGATACACAGTGAATGGAAAATTAAAGTACCAGGAAGAATAGATAAATTGATAGAATGAAAAAAAATGTAAAAAACCCTGGTAACGCTAAAATAAAGATGATACTTATTGAATGATATTTTCGAAAAGATTTAAACGTATTTTGCTACAATCTATCTTATTATGTATTGGTTATATCTGTCTACAAGATTAGCTAAATTATAATACACCCATAACCCCACCCAAATATAGCCCTCAAAACAAATATATATAGTCGATCTACACAATTATCTACGATAAATGTGTCTCGCTTAACAACGTCTTAATGAAATCGATATTTTAGTTCTAGTTTAATGTTTAAATGTTTTTAAGAGATATATATATAATTATATTAAATTTAAAATATATATATATATATATATATATATATTGATTGGAAGATGATACTACTATTAAGTTAAACAATACGAAAAAGAAACTGATCATGAAGCATTGTAAAACCAATTATGTTTGATGAAAGATTTGAAATGTGATGTTAATGAAATTAGATTGAAGATAAGTTGTATAATATTTTTCTAGCAAACACATCTCAATATGTAATACACAAATGATACTCATGTACGATGACGTTTACTATATAGAAGCCTTTCTTTTCTTTTCAAAATCATACCATAATTAGCACTTCAAAATTAAGGCATAAATAAACACAGAATATTTAAAAGCTTATCAGGTTTTGTTTCTATATCAAATGTAATTTATAATTTCACCGATACCGTTATGTTTGTTACTGTCCAAGTTTACAATTATTCCAGTCACATATTTAGACAAGACTCTGAAGCCAGCTGACTAAGGGATTCAAGAGTGAGTGGTATATATTTATTTAATCGACATACTACGACACTGTTGAACTAACACGTCTAAATATTACCACATATACACCACCACCCCGAACACACACACACGCGCGGCCATACACACAGACTCAAACACAAACACACACGTACGCACACACATACACACACACACACGCACATATTATATATATATATATATATATATATATATATATATATATATATATATATATACGTACACGTGTTTGTTTGTGTATACATAGTCTAACCATACCTTTTTGCTAACTTTGGAGTCAACCCGGCTGAAATTGTCGTTACGGTTGGTGGCATTAGAATGGAAGAGGGCTTTATTCGGGGTGAGGGGATAGCATTGTCGATGGTAGATGAATGAGTAGAGTACATGATTGTGCATCTAAGTGATATATCGGCATAAGACTTTCATACACTACCATAACTATTTCATGGTCTTGTTTGGTGGTATTAAAGGGGGGTGGGTTGTAGTTATATGGTAATAATGGTATTCGTATTATGTAAGCATTAGCTAGGGTTGAATAACGGAGGGCTGGTAAATTGAGGCATGATCATGGCGATAAATCGAGTCTTTATCAAAGGTCAGCAGTAGCTATTTGAGTCTGACGGATGCCGGAGTGTTGACTATAATACCTCTTATAAATAGTGCTCTCTTGGAGAACAGGACACGCTATCTGTACTAAATTATGTTGTTATACTTATTGATGTGGTCATCCATAAATAGTACTTTACATTTGACACTCCAACTCGGGTATTAGCTTAGTACGTATCCGAACATATATTATTGCTTATTTGGAAAATATTTGAATGATGTAGGTGTTTTATGATCCGGTTGATTTGTTCATCTGTGTATAACTTTGGTAAGCTTGAGAATTGAACACATTGTGGATTAAATAAGTCCACTTTGATCTATTAGGGCATCTTTCAGGTTAAAAATAGTTCGTCTTGGTTATCGTAGTCGTGAATGAACGGTAGCCTGTCTAGCTGAATATAAGACCATGTGAATAATTAATTACCTTCCCGATTATGGCCCATTTATTGGCTAAATTGACAAATACACAATGATACTTACACTAACTTGCAGGTTAGTATCACTTAATGGCTGGGATCTTCATAGAGACGCAACTGATAGATGATGAATATAGAAGAAGCTAAATAGATAACGTATAATTCAGATTAAACGTGCATGATAGTTATTTCAATAACATTTTTAAAGTAATAAAATATGAATTATTGAATAAGTATTTAAATAAAAGTGTTGAGTACCTGTAACACTTTGCATTATAACGTGTCAAATATAGTGTAAACAGTCAATTGATGATGATTGATGTTTTACGGCCACTTTTGTGCACAATGTAGGTTAAAAGGGCCGAGCAACCTTGAAAGGTAATGAAGCGAAGTCAAAGACGAAACAACCTTCAGATATGCCCACCAGGAGATTCGAAAACGGGTGATAGTGATATGTGGTCCAACACGCTACCGCTAGACCACAGAGGCGGTCTAAACCGTCAATTGAGTGACCATTTCCATATCAATGTAATATAAAGGGAACACTTTGACCTGCCTCTGAACCTTAAATACACATGAACAAAAAAGGTTTCTTCAAACAATCTTTATCGTTTTGTCAGGACACGTAGCTTCCATACAAAATGTAGACACGTAAATAGTTGTCATTGTTACATAAAGTACTGTTCATATACAAATCATGTTAGCATTAGACATTCTATGCAACCTGATGAAGACTTGATTAGGTCGAAACAGGTCGTTGCTATTTGGTTGAGTCGTGTTGTATCGCTGCTATTAGTATTAATCTGAATTTATTCTGATGCATGCTTATGTTATTCATACATTATTCATACTGTGTATTAATATTTTATTTTTCCATTTTAGGCTTAATCTTTCTTTGTCGTAGTGTTCGGCACAAAGCCTGGTTTTGTTTTAATCATATTCTGTTTCTGCATTACACAACACAGAACACCAAACGCTACACATAAAATAAATAAATCAAAAAAAAAAAAAAAAAAAAAATAAAATAAAAAAAATATATATATATATATATATTTATATATATATATATATATATATATATATATATAATAATATGATGTGCTGCACTCGACAGCTCATTATGATATAAATGCTACAACATGATACACATAACATCATTCTTACAGAGGATTCATCTGAAACAAAAATCCCATTTTAATCTGTCTGTCATTATTATAACAGAGGTCATGACTTCTAGTCGACTTTCACCCCCAGATAAATGGCAAATGATCTCATTTTCTTTCACATGATTTAGTCATACATTATTTAAGAGGAGAGAATATCCAGATGGTGGCTTGCCAACGTCGACTGGTTGCTGAACATAAATCTATCTTGTCCATTATTTGTAGCTATCAATCAAAAGAAATAAGATTCATTATGTTCACACGATGTTCACCACCAAAAAATCTTCATCTTGGTAGTAAATAACGACGTGACTAATTTCTATGGTTATGTTATGACTCCCTTTGGTGACATTCATTTCAAGAATGATGTCCCATACGTATTTCTATTAATGGATAGTTATTTGGGATTGCATAAATGATACCTGACAATAACATCATGACATTAAACGGATATTCATGAGTGTTATTTACCGACACGTGCGTATATCAAATCATATCAAATAACACAAAGAAGAGACAATCTAGAGAAACATATCGGATTTGTGTTTGATGCCACATGGTTAGTTCATTTTAAGATATGATTAAATTCCAATGTTTTATGTTTTATTTTAGAATTCATTAGTCAGCATTCGTTAGTTTAAATGCAATATTATAATAAATCACTGGGAACCACTCTGCTTTCATCTATCACACATTTAATACATTTTGCAGAAGGTGTTTTTATAATAAAAGGACGGTTAAGGCTAACTTATTTCAGATCTCTTTAATCGTAATAGCTTAAATTCGTTTGTGGTAAGTGAAAGCATCAGGTGTGCATCCATTGACTAATTGCTGAACTGTCATTCATCTCTTCTTAACTCAGATAATGAACTAAATAACCGGCAATAAAGGCGTACTTAAGGAAATGACACGAAAACGTATTAGCATTAAATGACATATAATTATAATTACGAATTCATCAAACTTTATTTATGAAGGATATTCATGCCAACAAATCTCCGATAAAGCATAATAAAAATATATATTCAAGACACCTTTTCTTTATTGGAAAAAGAAAAACCTCCCGAGAACGACTGGTACAAGACTTTGTTTTGGGAGATAATTCGTCTCCAAAATTTAAGCTTATAATTACATTATGCCAAATTGAATATTTGAGATTATACGTATTAAATTGTATACAGCTTATTATTCAACATAGGATTGATTATTATAATAAACATTTTATCGAGCAAGCTAAGTTCATATTTGGGTAATTAGAGTTGCATTTCATTCGCAATTCACAGGTAATGAATTGTTGACGTTTTCCTTGGAATCCTCATTCATTAACATTAATTATAACCGTAAATATAATATTTTTTTACAAATTAGATAGATCTTCGTTCTCACTCTCATGATTTTACGTTTATATCTTATCTTCCACCTAAAGGCTTAGCCATATGGTTATCATTTCGTGTATGTTTCCACCTTCATGTTGTTATATTTGTTTAACATTGTACTCAGAGCAGATTTATATGTGTAATATATGAATATTACAATGCGTCTATACAAGATCAGTAAACAACCATGAGTAGTCTGAATGAAAAATAAAAGCATATTTTAGTACTTGAAAATTTTTTAAATGCAATATATTTTCATTCAGAATAAGCTTGGCTTAGGTCAGTCTAAGGTGATCAGCCATGAATACCGTTTAAGCAATTATTTGCAAAAATAAAGTACTAATATATATTCTTCATTGAATATATGTATAATTATAATTTCAGATGATAATTCAAAAGACTTACAACTTACATTTGATTGGTTAAAAAAGAACCTATTAAACTCTATTGTAAAAGATCCACAGCTTCGTTTATATAATGGCAGAATCTTTATGAATGTAACTATATTAACAACTTTGGCAAGTCACTTATCAATCCAATGCTATTCTCCAGGTCAAAAGACGCCATCAAATATTTGCATGATTTTAGGACTTTTCCATATAACATATTATCCTTCAGGAGAATGGTGTATGCGATCATTGTATATGGCATAGATAAAATAAAAAAGCTAAATATACAATTCATCACGCTAGGCTGGATATATAGTAAATATATTAAAATGTATCGGCGCCATTCTAGGTATTTTAAATACGAGATATTTCATGTGCTGTATATAGATGTATGTGTGTATATGCGTATATGTATTTGTTTGTATGATTGTATATGTTTGTGGAGTTTTGGGGTTTTATTGGGCGTTGCTGTGTGTAGAGTACATTTAATTTAGCGAATAATCCTTTTTTAAATGATTGTGATGATGATACTTGGTGTTTACGCCCACTTTTATGCACACGGTAGGCTAAATGGACCGTACATTGATTGTTATTTACATTATGAACAATATAATAGCAAATGTGAACATAACGTCCATCTATATTTGTACTGTTAACATGTTGCTAATAATAAATGAATTATCATTAGAACAAATTGGGTTATAAAAGCCTTCATTATTGAGCTGTTTACAACAACAACTGATATGATATACGATAAAACATATAATTACAGATTATAATCATAATATTACGGAAACAATAACACTCCGTTGACAAAAAATATTTGTTTGTTTCAGTATGCTCAACCGATGCGATAATAGGGAGAGGCCTAAAATAACCAGCTCCTGAAATGTTGAAAATAAAATGTTATTAGTATTATAGGTGTGTATGATTACAATATAATAAAAGTGTCTTTTTATAATGCTGGGGTATTTATACACAATTTGTATTCATCACTATTTCCTTAGAAATATATAGTAATAGCTAACTTGTGTTACAAATATGTTATTTAAAAACTACGATTATATGACCATAATGGTTCGTTTCGTTATTATTACATGATTGTACATTATATTACTTTATATTCACTGTATTATATACATGTCGTAGATGACTCTTATTGTATGACAATGTATTATGACTATACGTATGGAACACATATAATTAGGACCACTAAACATGTCTAGTCCATAGAAAGCTCTTATATGTTATCACTGTATAATCATTAGCTAATTCGCGATGTAATTGTCCATCGAATTAGTTCTTCATTAACTTGCTCACAAGTAATAATGTTATTATTTTCAGGTACAGACCCGAGTGAAAATCATCAGATATATAGCAATCATTAGGTATTGAACAGTTGATCTATTATACGCTGCTCCAGAACCAAATCTAGCCAGTAGAAATACCACATACTGAGAATAATATGGCAGACAAACAATCTATACTAGAGTGGTAGACAATAGAAAATCAGAATGGCATAATCATATTTTTCTGCCGAGACACCATTGATTCGGCAGTATTTATTAACTTTTCTAATGGCAGCAGAAATTCAGTGTGTTATTATCAGTAGACGAAAAGACATTACAGTACATCTGATAATAAACAAATATTATCAAAAAAGATCGACTAAATGTAATTTAATATCAGTCCTTTATCTGTACAAACACCAGATACCATTAATAAGATGACACTCCTAGATACACTTCACGCTATATGTTACCTCAAATTAGGTCGGACTGTGATAAAATGCGGGCCAAATGTGGGCCAAATTAGATTAGGTATATTATAGATTATTCTGGTTTACACTAATGAGGAGGGAAAGCTATTACACATAATATGGCGATAATAGAGTAAATCCATAGTTTGCAATATATCATGAATAATATATCAGACAATTTATCTAAGCTCTTTAAATGTCACATTATTTGATGTCGCAGCTATCAGCTCAACTTTAGGAAGTTGCAAAAGTTCAGATGTTTGACCTCTATTCCTATTATCCAGTCATGCCTCAGTTATTCTGCAGTCGACCAAAAACATATTTGAATATTTTAGGGCATGTTATATTTAAGAGGAATTTATATGTACTGTAAATTACAACTGAAGCAAATATTAGATATCTCTGTTTTATACATTGTATTTCTATAGAAGATCAAATAATGCATTTGATGAATAGTATTTTAGATTTATCATATTAGAAGCTGATATTTCAGGATTAGGTCCCGTAAAAGGTTCCAACCGAACGCTACATATTTCAACTCCCACTTACCAGAGTAGCTGAATTTAACAAAGATAACGTCTCATAATGTCTGTGATTTATATATTTGCAGCTTAGCTCTGAAAATGTCTTTAGAAGTCGGAATATATCTAAGCATTTAAGTCAAATCCTTTAACTATAGTAAGAGCAAACAGATCTGTCCAAGAGATATAAACAATCACTATCAGCTACACTTGATGACACACTGGGGGAATCCATCCAGATGTGTGTTATCAGTAGCCATTATTTAGCTCCACGTCACTAGAAACAGAGTTAAACTCAAGTCGTAAATTATCTGTGATCTGGTGAAAACACAAAAATAGATCTTCTTCTCATACACGTCTCTGACTATTTGTGTCGGGGAAGATTTTGCACAAACCCAGGATAGCTTTATAGGAGATTGTAAAGTTAATAGTTGTCCATACCTTTATGTTATTACCGTAACTAAACATACATTATTTATTTGTAATGGTTGATAAAATATATACTTCAATCGATGCTCAAGAAAATCACTTCTCCAAATAGAAATACAATTTATATTGGGTGCGTTATTATCGTGAACACATCCTCTGGCCTTGCTCCCATATCATGGGTTGGAACATCCCACTGGTCCTAATATAGAAATCCTGCATTTTCAGAATTCGCTGAAGGTGATTGATGTTGTAATCAGATATGCCACATAACAGGGAGTTGCAATAGTCTATACGAGATATAACAAAGGCATGGTCTACAGTTAGAAGTGCTTCTTTTGTCAAGAATGCATTTAAACAGTGGGTGTTCTTGGTATGATGGTAG
Organism: Paralvinella palmiformis; assembly: GCA_025642065.1. Lineage (NCBI taxonomy): Eukaryota > Metazoa > Annelida > Polychaeta > Terebellida > Alvinellidae > Paralvinella > Paralvinella palmiformis. Next base: position 15,755 of record JAODUP010001783.1, read on the forward strand.
GCACCTCGGCATATTTATGTGACATGTTCATACATGTTAATACATTGGACAAAAATAACCCCCAGATTATTTACTGACCCATTAGGGGTAATCGAAGATGCACCCGTCTGTAATGCTGGTGTCTTTAGGGATTTGACACAGTGTGGTGATGCCAAAGATATAATATTTGTTTTAGTATCATTTAATCTTAGAAGATGTTGAGTCATCCATAGCCGAATATCGGCAATACAATGTTCTAAATTCTTAAAGAAAGAGGAGAAATTTAACTCATTGTTGGAATCCAGTAATATATATACCTGCGCGTCATCAGCATACAAGTGATATTTAACCACATATCGCTGCGCAATAATCCCAATTAGGAAATTCGAAGCTACTTTGTCTTCGGCAAATATCATATCACAATATCAACATATAGCTGAACGTTGATTCAGTTCTGTTACACCCATGCATATGGTACAAGCCAACTGAAGTATTCGATTATGAGAATTTATGGCTTAACGAAATATGTGTCCTTTGTTTTTCTTCTACCGTCTTGTCAAAACATTTATAAAATGATAAGATTTAAGTTTGGGCTGTAATTGGTATAATCTGGGCTTTGAATTAGCTTTTCAGTCACAATTAAATGGCATAAATCTGTTCCCATGTCAACATCTTGCCATCGAGCTTCTTTAATCATCATCATCTTTACTATCATAGTATTGTGATTATATTGCCATGCAATGTAACAAATAGTTATCAATACTATTGCCCTGTAATCATAGCTTGGAAACCCGTTATATTGTAATAAAGAAAATACCAATCAATTCATTATACATCAAGAATCTCGGAAATAACAACATTTAATAACTCTTTTATTCATTACTCTGAAAATTAGGATAATTTTGCATGTGCACAAAAGAGGAATAATACATTTTGATATGGTATATTTTCTTTATGTGTATACCTCATAAAAACACCAATACAGGAAAAAATACATAAATGTCTTATGACGATAAAATGCGCACATGTGGAAAATATGGTGAATTATTAAAATCATGCTGCTGCTGTTATTTTGATATGAAATAAAACATGAATATTTCATATTATCTGACCAAGGATAAACTGTCGTCTAGTATCTTATGTGTGGATTGTACTTCAGTCAAATATCACTTTATAAAGTTCACATAACATTTTACGCAGCGAAATTCGCACAAGCAAAATTGGAGGATACCCCTATAAACACGAGATTTATGGGACACTGTCCAAGTGGATTTCTATCAGAATAACATAGACGTATTGTACAAACATTTACAACCTAGAATCATATCTCGCAGCATTTGGCAAACACAATACAAGTAAAACCTGGATCGGCTCTAGGCTTAACTTGTCTACGTAACTCTACGTGATGGATGTACGTCGTAGAACCACCGGATATGCCTATTCTATCATAGTAATCGTGATAACAATCGTGAAAATACGTTAGGTGAATGTTGTTTAATGCGGTATGATATCCATAGATATACATACCATAGCATGGTTATTTATAATACGCTGACTAGATTCCTGCATATCACTGACATACTAATGTAATACTGATAACATTAACGTGGTTATTTACAGCCAGTAATAATTCGTATACTCTTAATCTGGCGCTAATCATTCTTTATGATCCATGTACGGACTACATCAACCGTCTTCTTCTACAAGGGCAGCGTCCATATCTGAAACTCAGATCGATAACCCGTGTAATCCATGTCGCGTATTTTTGCATTATTAACCATCTTATACCGACTAAACCTTGATCTGTGATATTTGTGTTTTTTTTTTCAAAGCCAACTGTTCTTCTGGTTTGTTAATAATAGATGCCTTACACTGTTATATCATTATTAACAAGTACTAGGATCTATGAAGTTGGTTCACGGGCTACTTCATCAAATGATTAATTATAAGAGTCGTAAATAATTCCTCGCAGGTCTTAGATTACTTATTTTAAAGTCATATAATGTAATGCAGTCTAAACATTACCCTAATTATGAGCATAATTTTTGTTTGAAAACAAACTGATGAGTCATCTTGTGTTCTGATTAACATATAAAATATGTAATATGCAATATGTACTAATAACTGATTCGGTGTATCTGTCTGAATTTAAATACCCCGGGCTAACTGCTTGGAACATCTAATATCGTTAAAATCTAATTTAATTAAATAGCTGGATGTTGTCAGGTATAACTACTAGTCTCTTTCTGATATTATGTGATTTGTTTTGCTATTCCAGTTATTAAAATTATCATGTTTCAATTATATATTTATTGTTTAGCATATACAGTTACAACTCTTAAAATAATAAACTGTTTAAAAAAAGAATGTTCCATACCTCCACATATTGATAAATGTGTGCGTATACCTAAGCATGTGTCTGGTCTACTCATCAGCCTGTGGGAACCAGCTAATTCGCTTTTCGTACGCGACAAATATTAACGTTATTTTTATGTATAGTTGTATTTGTATTTAGATTCATGGAGGTAGGTCTCGACGGATGTTTAGATATGTTGATGCTCTATGCCTGTTGCCTCTTTATATGTACCCTAAAACACAAACGCACATACACACACACATACATATACACATACACACACATACACACACACATACGCATACACATACACACACACGTGTGTATATATATATATATATATATATATATATATATATATATCGACGAATATGCTGAATAAACATGGAACAGGAAAGAGATGATATTCTGTACTTTAAACATTTTATTGATTACATCTAACTGACGGCCGAGTTGGTAAAGTTGCCAGTAACGTGTTGCATCTGGTTTTGTAAACCTAGTAAACTATCATTTGTAATCCGCATTATGTTGTTAATGATTATGATCATGATTGCCGCACAAACAATGCTAACCGCCTAAATGATTAAAATAATGTTTAACTATTAACAATTCAATGTACACAGAAACGAATTCATAGTTTATACAGATATATATTATTACAGATTGCTTGCTAGCATACAATGGAAAATTATTATTCTTAATATACAACAAAATCATTAATTACTTGTATGTTAAAATTTAGGATTTAAGATTTGTATAATCACGTATCACGTCTTTCACCTTTCAATAATTTATTATTATAAACATTAACTTATACTACTATGTAATATGGGATGGTCAGCTATTTAGTTTATTGCGTGAGATGAATTTTAGTATTTCATGTATTGTAATTTAATCTATGATGACGCATTACCCTAATAAATATTACGCAAAATCATATCATAGTTAACACACACACACACACACACACACACACACACACACACACACACACACACACACACACACACACACACACACACACACACACACACACACACACACACACAGAGAGAGAACACACACACACACACACACACACACACACACACACACACACACATATATATATATATATATATATATATATATATATATATATATATATATATATATATATATATATGTAGTGTATGCATGTTGTAATGATATGCCCTGGTATATGTGTATATGTCACAAAAACAGAAAATGGATTTAATAATGATACCAATATTAGTTCACGCTGCCTTTGATGGGAGTGTGTAGCTGACAACTGGATCACATAAATTTATGTTTGCGATATGGAAGGTCAGTACTACTAACCTATATCTTCTAAGCACGATGCAAACTAATTGACCTGTTACAAATGAAAATAGACCCTACCAATCTAGATCGTTGTCTTATGTAACATTTTCTGTTTGGTTTGCCTTGTTCAACTATTGTTTGTTTATTTTACACCACCTACTAATTGGTTGGACCTGGCTCTTCTCGAGATAAATTGTTTCCGTTTTAATGGATTTTCAGCAAAATGTATGTTTTGTTATTAAAATAATTTTAGATTTTTTATCAAAGATACTTGTTTATTTCGTTTGTTATGATAGGTCAGACAACAACATATTACAGACATCTCTCCCTATATATATATATATATATATATATGTATATAATATCTACTACAAACCGCAATATTAGTATATTAGAGCCGTTAATATATTAAATAATAAACTTTATGGTTAGAAAAGACGAATACCATTATATTGGTAGAGTAAATTACTAAAGCTTGGCCCTTTGTTACGATTGTAGTCGATTTTGAAAACCATCCTACAGCAAGATGGTAATTAATTAGAACTTTAATTGGACCTAAATAAAAGAATAAATCCATTATCGAAATAATTTAACAATACGATCAATAATTCTGCATAAATATATATCGAGCTACCCTTTCGAATGCTTTATGTAAATGAAAATAATCATTTCGGTGTTTAACTAATCACCTTTTGACTTACCATTAACGGGTAATATTAATAAAACTCCTAGATATTCCATACACATTCTGCCACACCAAGTAAAAACTATTATATCAATAAAGCAGCACAAAATTATATTATTATTAGACTACCTGATTCGATTTCCACCTATATCCCAACGTTTACAAACATGAAAATCAACCTCTCTACAACAGGAGTCAACATTACGATGAAACAATTATATTTCAATTTCAGTATCACCGTTCGTTGCGCGTGTTTCGATTGAATGCCAGCGTTATTTATGTCTTTATCCCTTAAACATTATATGAAGGCCTAATATTTGGTACCCTTTCCCCCAAATCATGAAACTAGTTTGAAAAAGAAATTAGGCGCTAGGACAATAAAGGTGGGAAAATGTTTGTGTATTTACTAATAAATTAACTATATGTTTGTTTGTAAGGTTTAGTTAACAATTGGTTTGCTTATTTTAATTATGAAGTTTCAATTCTGAACTCCGGATTCTGTATAGTTTAAATCTTCTACATTACTTCCGATAGGAATAATACACGTTGTTCTATTTAACACTATACATAGGTATATTACAGTGTTAAAATAAATGACATCCTATCAAAGTTAATTTGGTATTTATTGCTTCATCAATAAATATAACATGAAACCACTTCCTATTTCCTGCTACTTCTTAATTCCACAGGCTATTTTATTATTGAAATGGAAGAAATATATTATTAATAAAGACAAAGACCGATGCACTTTTATTATCTGAATATTATAAATCAAGGCTTGGTTTGCATGATATTGTGAGTGTGTGGTGGTTTATAATAAGTACAATAAGGCATTCACCTGAACATTTCATATTTATATTCATGATGCCTGATTTAAAATAGATTTACGAAATGGTTGATTTATTGATTTAAAAAACCCTGTCAGTCGGGTTATATGATTTATATATTTTGTTTCTGTGACATATATATATATATGAAGCCTTATTAACTCAGCTAAAGATCATCGACCTAGAATCTTAACAATGCAAAGTATTTCCTTTCATTCGGATATTTTATGTGTGACCTATATCGATGCGTTAAGCATATTGATATTCATCCTGTATTCAGCATTTTATATAGTATCTCAAACTTCTGACTACGTTGAATGTAGCACAAATTAAATTTCACATTATGATTGGGTTTTATTCGAATACATATATACAGTTGTTGACATAGATTAAACAAAGTATGATATTCGTCATATATTATTAAGGAGAGCTTTTTGTATGTGTTGAATAATGTCAGGTTAGAGGCTAGATTAAATAATTTATGAAACTTTAAAAAAGGCACTTTGGTAAAAACCTTTTGAACATAAATTCTTATTCTCATATAGTTCTTCTTTGATCTGTCGCAGAAAAGGGAAATATCACCATTGGTAAAGGGTGATAGTAAAATATTCAAATAGATATTAGTGATGGAGATGGAGGTATCAATTGAAGTTGTGTTGATCAAATAGGGAGAAAGAATGCTTTAAAATAGGCTTCGTTTCATATTTTCAAATTGTAATGAAGATATATTAAATGATTTTTATCTGGTATCGCTGTATAACATATATAGCAAATTATGTCTAATATTTAATATACATTACAAAATATTATTTCGGCTTAGGGATTCTTAAAAGCTCATACTCAGTGATTAATGCCCCATGTTTATGTGAAATAAAATATGATACTCATTTTAAATATACTGTCTTGGTACTTGTCAAAGAGGATGCTAGTAAATCATGTGTATAAAACAACTGTATACATAGAAAATAGCAGAAATACCAACATGAACAATAGCAATATATAAGAAAACACTGGAAAATAGTATTATGCTAATGACAAACGTAGTTTACTTTGATATTATGAAGAAAGAAAAAAACTAGAATTAACTGGCAATGTATACCCGATTAAAAGGTTCATTGATGATTGATGGTTTACGAGCCACCTTTGTGCACATGGTAGACGAAATGGGCCGACCTGACTAAAATCTAACCTATTATATGACCATTAATTAGTATACAATAAATGAAACATTTATGAGAAAAAAAACTTTGTTGGCATATTAGCATATATTTGTAATTATAGCTTCGAAGGATACACAACGTGCCAAACGTATTACCACAACACCCAGTAATGATAGATATACTGTGTTTATTTAATTTCTAAAATACTAAGTAGATTAACCAAAATATACAAATTATTTTGATTTTCAACGCAGCCGATGCCGTTCCTCATGAACAGTTTTTATCTAAAAGAAATAAAATTTGTTTTGGTTCCTAAAATGAAGATATTACTGTCTGTGCATCTTTGAGCCGGTGTAGCTGTTATAGTGAAGGGAAATAACTTTTATGCCACTAGCCGTAGAATATAACAATGGGAGAGAGTCGAAAGGGTTGTTTAGCATCGGAGCTAGAATTCAAATTATGGAACGAACTTCACACTGTTTTTGTTCACCTCTAGGACAATTATGTAGTATGTTTTACTATCATACAGTAATACAAAGAACCATTCCTGTAGGTGAATTGTTTCACAATGCCAAGAATAATATATTATATCTTAATATCAAAATTAATATATGTGAAGTAATTGCCTGTATTATCAATGGTCATCTTCGCCAGTGCCGAGATTTATTAGGATTTATCCTAAAATAAATATGTGAGTTCTTATTCACAATGGTTCTATGCAAATTTGGTACTGCTAAAGTCTTATTCAAATAGGATTTATCAATAAAATGAGCACCTCAACGAGGTTTAAGCCATTCCAACAGGTGTCTATAAAATGTTGCGTACTCTAACTAAAGACCAATTTCAAGTCTAGCTAGTATATTTATCTACCATGAATCCTTCTTAGCTAAACATATTGAACAAATTGAAGAGCGCTTAGAACACAATGACCACAGGAAAATTATCAACCTCCTTATTGTATAGGTGATTCAAAAGGAATTGCTCTCCTGAAATTGCACAGTGACAGCGATGAAGCTCTCGATAAAGGATAATGGCTGCATTATATGTGTTTGACTAGTCGCCAGCCTGTTGGTGTAATCGATCACCTGATACTATTGAAGCGGTTTGAAAATAACCTTATCCTTTGTAACCCGGCATACCTCACAGACATATCTCATTATGGTAACTGCATGCATAATAGACTGTTTGGTTAAGGTGTAAACTGCTATAACATTCAATATCATTGTCATGCCGATGATGCTCAAGTCTACATGACCTTAATGCCACGTGATACATGAGATGATAATTCGACTTCAATTAAATATTGTTTTGGAGACATAATTGAACAACGATAAGACCGAAATTATTTTAGTTTTTTTTATCCAAGCAACCTATGAAGAATAATGGGAATCTTTGTATTAATGCATAATCTGTGAAAAATGTAGGGCTATATTTGAAAATAGTATTAGAATGGAGAAACAGGTGAATTATGTTTGTACGCGCAAATGATATAAAATTAGAAAAATACGTATTTGTAAATAGATAAACGACGAGACTTACAAGACTTTATTCCATGCACTTAAGATTTCTCGACTGCACATTGTCAACCCATTGTTATATAATATTACTCTCTTTTTGTTCTGACATACCTCTTCCTGTATCTATCAGATCAACGTACAAGACCTTCTTTAAAACCCCAAACAACGTAGTATAATAGCGTCAATATATCTAAGCGTTCTAATCCAGAGGTATACGGTAATGAGACTACCGGGATTTTAGTCTTCTTTATGTTTTACGGCGCCAAAGGGCCTCCTAATGATGTAAGGGAATATATATTTCAGAGCAAGATCCAGTGATTCGGTTACATTAGCTGTTCCAAGGGCTAGAACAGTTACTTATGGGGAGATAGCATTTAATTTTCTCCAGGTAATCTGCAGAATACGCTACGAGCTCACATTCATGAATCACACACACTGACTACTTTGAAGAAGCTGCTTATAGTGCTTTTGTTATTACCCATTTTGATTCTTAACGTTTTTCTAACAGTTTTATAAATTATATAAACTTTTTTATGCACTTATGTTCTGACTACCATTGTAACCATAATAATATTATTCCTTTGTTCTGAATAACTTACAGACACTATGACTAAAGCGTCAAGAGTTATTAACGTTTAATAGATTAAACTTAACGTCAGTAGACTACCGGGATTTTAGTCTTCTTCATGTTTTACGGCGCCAAAGGGCCTCCTAATGATGTAAGGGAATATATATTTCAGAGCAAGATCCAGTGATTCGGTTACATTAGCTGTTCCAAGGGCTAGAACAGTTACTTATGGGGAGATAGCATTTAATTTTCTCCAGGTAATCTGCAGAATACGCTACGAGCTCACATTCATGAATCACACACACTGACTACTTTGAATTAACCGCTTGAATTAATACTATATATATATTTTTGTGAAACCTCCAGTTTTAGGTTAGACTTTCCCTCTTAATGTATTGAACGGAATTTAGATAGGTTTAAATTAGAAAAGGTGTACTTATTATTGATATGTGTACCTGTTTTATTTTGCCACCTAATCAACCCAGGTTAGCTTATCATTTATGGTAATCAATCATTACAAACTCCGAAGCGAGAAAATGAAGGGGTGTGGTTCATGGTCACAGGACATATGATTCGGTCTCTTTAAACTGCAGTTACGGTGGGAGCATATTATCTTGTCACCGTAGCTGCCGTAGATAAACAAACATATGTAATTGTTATAGCATAAAGGAAAACATAAAACAAGTGCAACATCACAAGGAATATACACAAGTTGTATACCTACACACGAATAGATTCATTGCACTTAAATGTAATTTATAATTAACATGATATAATCCTACTGAATAGTTTATAACAAAAGTTGTATCTTTACTCGGTAAAAACATAAATAAAATAATCATCTGGAAGCAACAACGATGATGATAATCTGCCAATAGAAATAATTATGAGTACCCTTTCTGATTACCTGATGCGAATTGTCTCATTTCTCATATTTCTAATATATCTTCAATTCTCGTTAATATATATCAACCCAGTCTACTGGAGTCATTTTAATATATTTTATTGTAGACTAACGTTCATACAATGAAGGCAATTTGTTCATACAACGAAGCCAGCTGTTTGACAAGCAGACATCAGATGGTCAGCACCCGCATTGCTTAATTTATATATGTTATGTATAATGGGGGATAGATGACTTAATTGTTTAGGCCTTGCTATTAAGTAATGCATTATAGTTTTTTGATTTGATATAATTAAACCATTTTCGTTCGCAAATGAAATATTTTAGGTTAGCCAATTTTTGTTATAATAATTATAACGGTACTACAAACTACAGTTTACGGTTGTATAAATTTAAACAATGATAGCATATATTTATATTTCTGCACTAGAATCGTTACTCACCGAGATTGATGTTTACCGTAATATTTTATCAATTAGTATTTGAAATGCAATTGTTCCATAGATTTCTATAAATTTACTGAAGTGAGGTACACAATCACTATAAATACGTTCAGTCTGAATTAGTATTACCACTTTGTGGATTTGTTTTTGTCAGAAAATGTTTTCCTACACATGAAATTACGTATCAAATATATTCTAAAACAGTAACTGAGAGAAAATAAATAAGAAGAAATATTTCTATATGCAGTCCTTTTACAAGGAATATAACCTCTGTACCAGACGCAGAGAGATATATAACATCCTTGCCTACAGAACTATATTCAGTTACACACAGTGTTGGTCCTGGTGCGTGCAGTACAGAACCTGAAGAGGCTGACACTTCCACTTGGTACAGTTATTGACAATTAAGTAATTGTGATAAAATAACCAAACATGATTAACATAATACCATTGCTGCTGGATATTCCTCAGGATCCGGAAGTATTTTAATTTGGCTGTATTAGCTAGACCATAGTGCATAGCATTTGGACCGCGCCACCTCAACATAAATAGCAAAGCATAATGTGTTTGAGCATAAACCTATCTTGTAGCTCTCAATCTAGAGTAATAGCATTCAGATGTTTACGTGATGGTCACCACGGAAGCCTGTATCTCGTTACTGAATAGTGGCAGTATCGAATTCGTGATTGATGTTATCGCTGGTTTTTTTTCTCGTACAGTCTTTTCACACCTACGAGGTCATACATACCTCCATCAATATTTATTTCGGATTACGTACAACATACCTTGACAAAGTCGTTGTAATATTAAACGAGGCTTACTGGGTGCTATTTGTATACATACGAGAAAATAAGCGAATGGAAAATAGCAAGAGAGAGACAAATATTATTGTAACTAATTGTGATAACACAAATATATTAGTAAAGAGAAAACACGTCCCATTATTATTTATCAACATCTGGGCGAATTCATCACAATATCTATTATTATTCATTATATCCAGTTGATTATTTAGTTTTTAACACACAGTCTCAGAGAGTGTTGTTGTTGAAGGTATAAGCATCATAATTCATGTGATGACAATTATGAATAATAACTTAAACAATACAATTACATAATATACAGACATGGTATATTTATATAAGTCAATCAATACTTATCATCCATCAATTACAGGTGAGGCATTATTTTATTGTATTTTGTTACAGCATAAGATGGCAAAGTATTTCAGTATATTGTCTGAGTAAGTGGCCAGTATAACATGATCGGTGGTACCACCTGATGCACGTGTCTTAAGGGCTAAACTAACTCTCAAGGGAAAGATCCGTCAAACAGAGGTTACTGAAGGCTGACTTAGAAATTTCGAGCACAGTGCACAGTGGATACAATAGATATTGTGTTGAAAGCATTTCTAACATTATGTTTTACACATTTCACACGAAATAAACATATAATATTAATAATTCAATGTACTGCCAATATAACGTAATGACAAGATTAAGAATAATAATAAGTGAAAGATGTTATTAATAGATTTTGTCCCTGATTTGCATTTTAGCTGCAATCACTGATACATTTATCAACTTTCCAAAGTGTGTGGACCGGCACTATCAGCGATAAATTTCATTGTCTGTAGATATTTGTTTAAAGATCTATCATTAAAGTCACCGACATTCTATTAGACAATGCTATGTCCTAGCAGAAAGTTATTATGTTCATAATATTGTCACGCGATTTATATTCCCGCATGTATTCTTTATGACAACAAAGAACCTGTTAAATCTTCATTTGGCGTAACTTTTACGACTTAACATTAAAACAAAAGTCACTCATGAATCAGTGTCATATATAACATTAAACGGAATACGTATAACTAAACAAGATGCGTAGTAAAGGAAATATACTAATTCCCTGGTTGTTGTGGAACGGCTTCTTTACACTTATTCTAAATGCTATCTCTCTCTTTCTCGGTCTCTGTCTCTCTATCTGTCTCTCTCTACCTTACCCTGTCTCTTTCTATGTCTGTCTTTCTGTTTGTCTATCTCTTTCTGTCTGGTTCTGTCTCTGTCGCTGTCTCTCTTTCTCTCTCCCTCCCTCCCTCCCTATCTCTCCCTTTTTTCTCTCCCTCCATCTCTCTCTCTCCCCCACTCTCTCTCTCTCTCTCTCTCTCTCTCTCTCTCTCTATATATATATATATATATATATATATATATATATATATATATATATATATATATATATATATATATATATATATATTTAATATTTGTATATATTTTGTATTTGCAGTCCTCTCTCTCCTCTCTCTTCTGTCTGTCTGGCTCTCTGACCCCATCCCCCTCTCTATTTCTCTCTCTCTGATCCATTAAGAGATAACGTTCTTGTCTGTTGCCTA
>JAODUP010001784.1:0-27498 GCA_025642065.1 Paralvinella palmiformis
AACGAACATCATGCTTGCGAACCCGAAAGTGAACCATGAGAACAGTGAAAAGTATTTAAAAGCCAGTGTCGATATTTCAATACAATCTGTATTAGAAGCTGTGAGCTTATGTATTTGCCTCATCAGCAATTGACGATCTGCATCAATGTGCGAATATAATTCCTTTGATTTGACGTGTAAAACACACTCTTTGGTGTTTCATATCACTGCAATGTCATCATTTACTCACGCACTGACTGATTGAATCGTTGACTGACTCGGTCGCTGACTCACACACACCGACGCAAGCACACACACCGACACACACACACACACACAACCCATAAGTCATAAAAAGACTATGGGAGATTGTAAAAACTGAAGCATCAGTAGGCAGCTTCAGCTGTCAAAAAGCAGGTCAGGTAGACCTAACTTGTTTTAGAACCGAGTCAAAATAATCTCTTGGGGAACACCTACATTTATACCCTCTTTGGAGATCCTAGTGTTGATCTATCTAAAACTTCCCCCCACCCAACAGTTTGTTTGACTGGGTCCTGACAAAGAAGCTGATTTATGACACTCCATTTTCTCAATCTCTCTAAATCCAACCCTAACTTTTTGGTTGCGTGTAGGCGCACGTGTTTATATATGTGCGTGGCATGCGCGCGTGCGTTAATGTGTGCACGTCGAAGATTGCAGGCCGAAATGAGCTCGTCCAAAGATGGACAGACTTCACCTAATGCACAAGCATCACATCAAAGGCGCAGGCCAGGCACGCACTGACATTGTTGTATTGTGAAGGGTCTTTAGAGGGTTTGTCAGTCATATCAGGAACTACTGCATAACACACTGACCAAACACCACACTGAGCCAGGACCCAAATGAAGCACTTATCGACCTGCTGGATTATATGAAGACTTCAGCAGCATAGAAGGTCGGAGAGCTCAAAAGAGGGAACAGCACACAACATACAGCGGGTCCGACAGTCACCGAGGCTTAAGATCTACCAACACAGTAAAAGTAAAGACCGTGCTACCCTTCAGAAAGAGCGCAACAACATCTTGTGGCTCATATCGAAAAGTTTAAAGAAAGTTGCAATGGAAGAGGCAGATTTGTCTTGAAAATAAGGTAACAAAGTAACTACCTTGTGATGAGTGATTGCGTGAAGAACTGGGAAACAACTGAATCGCAATATGTGCTGATTTGTATAAATCAACAAGTACTGCGACCTAATGTCCCTATTTCAATTGCATCTGTGTTAGAAACATTGACTGTATCCATTGCCATATGTTATTCACAGTGCGTGATAAAGGCTATGCCACATGGAAAAATGCTGTACCATGAAATGAAAGCCTTGTAGTGGTGCACGGGATTCAGTGTACAAGTTTCTGAAGATATCCCGGTGTTTTGGTAAGAATTGGCATGATACAAAGACAAATATGAACTATTTCACAGATAAAAACATATACGTAACTAACCCTACTCAAATCGTGACTCCGTTTACTTCAAGAACTTTATTGTAATTTGATTCCGAGGAACATTCCTTTAAACAAGTTTACTTTAGCCACACCACTTAAAACATATAAATCCATAACACTATTCATGGCTTTGAATATATTAATAACAATCATACCGTTTTATAACTTCAAAAGCTGCCATTCGATGCATCGATATTCTCTGAGCTACTTTCCGCGGGAGTCTGATCGACTTCCGCCGTAGCTAGGTATTTATATGAGCAGATCTGCGTGAGCTGTTCTTTGTGTTTAACTCAAACGGTCTAATTGCCTATAAACACGTGATCAAATATGTACACTACCTAACATACAGTTGATCAAACACTTAACAAGGTGTGGTCCAACATTTGATTATAGAAACAAGAAACTGTGGCCGTGTAGGAAGCAGAAGATGTTTTAATATTTCTTTCCCGTGAATCTCTCACATTTATATAACTTTATTTGATGTAAATTAGAAAAATTCATTTAATGTGTTGATATAAGAGAGTGAACCATGAACCTTAAATTGAATATACTTTATCCAATCAGTTGGTGTATTTTCTCTGATTCATAATTAAAAAATAATGTGTACCTCAAATTTACACGTAATTGGAGAAATGTAATTTCTACGATTTAACGACTAATTATAACATTTTCAGCGGCGTACGTCTATATTATTGTTTTAAATGTCAATGCAAAATGGGGTCGCCTCCGTGGTCTAGCGGTAGCGTGTTGGACCACAGATCACTACCACCCGTGTTCGAATCTCGGCGTGGGCATATCTGAAGGTTGTTTCGTCTTTGACTTCGCTTCATTATCTTTGAAGGTCGCTCGGCCCATTTAGCCTACCTCGTGCACAAAAGTGGCCGTAAAACATCAATCATCATCATCATCATCATCAATGCAAAATCATTTCATTGTATAAGGGCGGCTCCGTAGTCTAACTGGTATCGCGTTGGATCACAGATCACTACAACCTGAGTTCGAATCTTGGCGTGGGCATATCTGAAGGGTGTTTCATCTTTGACTTCGCATCATTACCTATGGACGTCGTCTGCCCATTTAGCCTACCATGTGCCCAAATGTGGTGGTAAAACATCAACCATCAGCATCATCATCATCATCAAAACATAATGAATTATTTAAGAAAAAAATGAAATAAATATATTAAAAAATATATATATATATATATATATATATATATAAAAAGAAGGAAATCCTCACAGAAAGAAATTAAGGGGAATTTAAAAATTAAAAAATTCTTTTTAAAAATCCGTAAATAAGTTTTTGCTTTGTCTACCTGACGACGAGTTTGTCACACCTTGGTCGTCGGCGTTCCGAATATCAGCAAAGAATGTATAACAACATTGTCTGGGACAATGATTTCTGACAGTGATCCCACAGTTTTAGCATATCTGTTAATATGTTGTGTACTCAGACAATATATGGTCAAACCGTTCGCACAACTTACAATTTTGGGTCATTCACTTATTATTGACCCACCTGTCTACATATTGTAGACAGTTGGGACAAGCACTGATTTTATACGTGATCCATCTATCTATATCGTAGACACAGACGTGACAGATCCGTTCTCTGCGAGACACAGTGAAGAGCACAAATTAATAACGTATATTTAATAAAGCGTCGTCACATCATAGACCTGCTAAAAAGTTCTTACTAGAACAAAATCTTGCTACTATAAAGGATTTAATTGTGCAACTTGAATGTGAGCTCCGGTGGCCTAGCGGTTAAGCAGTCGGCACTTGGTGCCAACGATCGCAGGTTCGAACCCCGTAAGAGGTCCAAACTTTTCCAGGGATTAATTTCTCGGCTCACTACATCGTGGGTGGCTGACCACGTTAAATGGCGCTGCCGTCTCCACTGAATTATTTAAAATAAAGGGGGACGTTAAAAACCCCATGAGGACGTAAAACACTCTGGCAGTGACCACCCTCAGGGTATTTCGGCTCCATCTTTCGGTACTGCTCCCCTGTGAGTGGTGGGGGAGGAGATTTCTCAACCACTCCAATTATAGAGGCTGTGCTGATTAAGCGACAGCCTGGGGATTCTCCCCGAAAAACAAAACCAAACCAACCTTGAATGTGTTCTGACTTCATGGCTTGGTTTCTGTCAGTCGTAATCTGTGTCATCTAAATATCGTAGGCCCGCATGGCGTCTAACAAAACATTGTTATCAATCCACCTAAACAACTAGTGGACTCAAACTGTAAACTCAGAAATACTTGAAGAAAAAGAACCCGTCCTAACTGTTTTAGCAAATACATGTCATCTTTGACTTCGCATCATTACCTATGGACGTATTGTAGGAATGTCAGTTGGAGACGAAGTTCGTTATATTTTTGGAAAACAGCTTAAAATCCTTGTTTCATGATGAGATCACGATAAGAAAGAAAGTCAATCAATCGACACAGAGTACTGAGGCTCCATATCAGTAACTGGCTTTGTCTCAGCTTATCTACGATAGAGCTATGTACAGGAGAAAACAGTCTTTTTAATTTAAGCGTTTTATCTAATGAAGGTGATGATTTATGTTTTACGGCCACTTCTGTGCGGATGGTAGGCTAAATGGACCGAGAGTCCTACAAAGGACTATTTGTTTTTCAATTCTTCCAATTTTATCAGGAGTGACCTTGCAGCTGATGGGAATCAAATGTGATCCCGTCGATATTGCGCGCGGCCGTTCCTGGTATACTGTTATTTTGTTTATTATTGTTATTGAATTAATATATTTCGCGAATATTGCTTTTATATGTGTTTATAATGTTTGCTGTTGTCTTGTAGCAAATCGATTAGTTACCTGGAATTGGTAATTTTAGCTAAATATACTATTTAACTTTTAAGTGTAGGGCATGTGTTAAGTTTACCGATTTGGGTCCCGGGTTATAAACGTCAGCTATTACCAAGCCGTTAGTGTTTAGTGAACCGGTGATAGCTAGGCTTCACACTGGGTCCCGCGTTTGCGGATTAGTTATAGACCCTGTGACTTCGTTATTTTCTTATATTGGCTTGTATTTGTGTCTGTGGTCCGGCAGTGTCTTGCGTTTTGACCAGTTTTGTGTTTTGGCCAGTCTTGCGTTTTGACCGGTCTTGTGTTTTGACCAATTTTATGTTTTAGCCGGTTTTCGTTATTTATACACACCAGATAGATCGGGTATGGATCGCGGAGTGAAACTTGTCTCTGTGACAACCTGCTTTAAAAGAAAACCTGTTTTAAAAGACCACTAAAAGTGATCCCTCTGATTTACTTATAAGCACATGTTGTCAGAACCTGCTGTAACAGACTACTTGTATTTGAGGAATTACAATCAATGCCCATTTAGCCTAATAGTAAAGTAAGTGCCGGGGCTGCTATTCTTTTAAAATATTTATCTGACAAGGACAACCATTCTCGTGATACTATCATTCTCTAACGTTGGCCATTTCCCAAAGAAAACCATTCACTTAAGACAGCCATCCCGGTAAGACCAACTTCGCGAGATTACAAATCTTCGAAGACAACCTTCTCCCAGGGCAAATATTTCCCTAAAGCATCCACTTCTTAACATGACCACTTCTTTAAAGGTGGTACAGGTAGCTGTTACAGGAACCTGTCAAAGCTAACTTGCATTGTATCTGTTGTGTTTCAATTAATTAGCTTCGTACCGACGGCATGAAAACACGTGGCGTTGTGCGAATATGCGTGCGTGCGTGCGTGGTTGCCCGTCTGTCTGTGTGGTTGGATACAGAGAGAGACATGTCTGTGTGTGAGTATGTGTTTGCGTGTGTGTGTATGCGTGCATGCATGCGTGCATGCGTGCGTGGTTGCCAGTGTGTCTGTGTGGTTGACAGAGAGAGATGTGTGTTGTGCGTGTGTGTGTGCAAAGGTTTTGTCGACTGACAATCATTTGTTTATAGTTTCATCGATCTTCTATTGACTTTATATTAATTATGGTAATACTGAATCAGTTATGATATATAATTGCTTATGATGTGTGTGTATATACATGTTACTATATAGATAGTAGATATCACATATACCGCGGACAGTGTGTGTAATCCCACCACTTTTTAAGATGTATGATCCTCACGGGAGCCTAGGTGGCTGATCACCGGCCAGACACACAGACTTAGCCAATCAGCCGCCAGAGGTCTATCTTTATTACTTAATTAATTGCCTGACGCTTAATAAAACTGGACCGCAGCATGTGCTCGGGGCTTTTGTTAGTCACTTAGTGATTCTGTCCAATACCACACACCATCAGCAGGACATTGTCTCAATTCGGATATATTGTAATATCTGCACATTTTATACTTAAGTTAATAAACACGATCCCACATTATTGAACTCGTTTAGAGTTATTGGTTTAACCCCCCCCCCCAAGTAAGCTACACGACATATATACATGTATATATATGGTGTGTTCAATGGATCAGCCTTGACCATTTAACTGCAGTCTTTTGTCTACAGTTCTATGTTATGTGTATGCACGAGCGCGCGCGCGCACGGACACACGCGCACACACAGTGGTATTTCTGTATTCAGATCTCTTTAGTTGTAAACGGGACGATTTATTATTTTAATAATTTTATTTGCATGTATTGACATATAAATCGTCGAGAGTTTTGAATTCACACATTGGTGATAATGATGACGATGATTGATTGATGGTAGGCTAAATGGGCGTAGCGACCTCCAAAGATGATGAAGCGAAATAAAAGATGAATCATCTTTCAGTTATGGCCACGCCGAGATTCGAACACGGGTGGTAGTGATCTGTGGTCCAACACGCTATCGTTAGACTACGGGGGCGCCCAAATTCACACATTGGAAAGTTCAACTTTCAGCAGACAATGAAATTCGCTCAAACGAATAGAACATCTACAGCCCAGTCCGTCGCTACCCTCGCCATGACGGGAGGCGACATCTGGTGATATACAACCATTTACGCGGCATCACCACCCGTTTGACGTCATTTTGCTGATGGAGTTAAACGCCTGACGTTTATCAATAAAGCCATACACGCACGAACGCACACACAAACACACACACACACACACACACACACACACACACAGAGAGAGAGCACATGTCAACAACCTAACTATCTATCAGTCTGAATTCCAGTCGTCCCTACGAACATTATTGGCTAATTTGTCATCGACGACCAGTGGAACCCATCAAAAAACTGTAACACGGTCCAGCCCCGATCATGACGATGATGATGACGACGAGAAATCATTAATTCGATGGTGATGGTGCGCGCGTGCACTCGTGCGCGCTCCGGCTCGCGATGTCTGTTGCTATTGAACACAGACCCCGGCACGCTCGTCGAGCCCTTTAACAGACGATGGACAATGGACGTCCATTTCTGGATCTATGTATTTGGTCGCCGTTTGTCTGTACGTACGTACGTGTACGAGTGCTCGGATCTTTATAATATTATCCTCTTCCGAGCATCCGAAACAAGCCAAAATCAGTGACCTGAAAGAAAACTTTTCAGGTTAATGGTTTCGATGTTCGTCTTCCTGCTCCGCGTACGAGCACCAGAAAAGCGCACATTTTGGCTCATGCGGCAGCGAACAGGTTTTAAGGGTTGGAATTCCAGTCAGTTGATGATTCCATCCCGATAGGTATAATAACATAGTCAGCGTTTTGTAATAATGACCTATCTGGGTCACTGTGTGACTATTTGATGAGACTATTGTGGTGCAACCTCCCCTTTTGCGTATTTTGTGTCTTCGACTTAGAGCTACCCCAGAAAGATATCATAGAGTTCTATCGTTAGGGGAGGAGACAATGGTACTAGCAGTTCACAAAATATTGGATTGGATCTCCCCGTTTCATACTCTATAACCAGGAAATAGGGACAACACGAAATTATCACAAAAATGCCCACTCTCCTGCCACTCACTGGGGAATTAATACAGAAAGATGTACCGTCTTTCTCCATAGATAATCCGCAGGTTTAGCACTTGAAATGGTCCTAGAATTTCTAATGCGTATTATATACGGAAACGTTAATGCTGAATACTCACCCCTCCCGAGTTTTTGTTCAAAACCGGACGGGGGAAATCTAGAATATGACGTCAGGGGCAGGTGTTTCCCGAACAATTTGGCGGGATTTTAGATTCTCTGGTCAATCTGAAGTATTGTTCGAATTTCTCCACATCAAATTATAGTTCAAATCTTCGGCATATTGCTAAATAAGAATTCTAAGGCTGTAATAACAGGATATTGTTTTAATAATAATTTTATAAGTATTTGTTTTGGAATTTGTAAATCTGTTTTGGGGAGTAACTGACCCCTCCTACACACACACATACACACACACACACACACACACACACATCTTTTTCTTCTTCTTTGCTATCTGTATGTCTGTTGTATTGCCATGTTATTAGCACGAGAAACCGAAAACGGATGGGAACGCACGTTCATCTGGAATCACACAAATCTGCATACCTCGTATATGGAATCCAAGCTTAACGATTTGGCTCTCCGCTCAAAACTTTTGCCGATCCCTGCTTTAGGATCAATATATGAGAAGTTTATATTTTATATTAACTTTATCACCAAGATCTCTTCTTGTTATGTGACCGACTGCTGCCTGACGAGTGATGTGTTTGAAGCACATGATTTACCGATATCAGTTATTTAGTAATAATGTTTGTATTATGGTTCAGCCAATCAGCGATAATTAGACCACGTGACCAAATGGGTTTACTAGACAATAACGCTGACGGTACTGAGGGGGAAATTTTCTTATAGATCTACATATCTGGATTTTAAACGAATAAATTTCAATCTTGACTTAAAACGCCTACATGAGTTCGGAGTTTTGTAAGCTGGATGAGTATAACTAGCTACCCGAACTTCCACGGGGACTCTAGTTAAGGCCGAGATCCGAGTCCCGGATCTTGGTACTTTTAACGGGGATGTATTTTTAAAATACCGTCAAACTTTTGGTCTAACTTTTGAAATTGTCAGCGATAACATAAAATATTAACGAATATAGAGACAATGATATCTCCCAATTACTTTATGAAACGTAAAAGTCGATAGACACTGTTGTTAAGTGTACAACCATTGTGTACACAAATATATAGCCAGGTCACATGATATCTTAAAGGGGGTGTACGATATTTATATATAGCCAGGTGTCATGATATATTTAAGGGGGTGTATTATATATATATATATAGAGAGAGAGAGAGAGAGAGATAGCCAGGTCACATGACATCTTAAAGGGGGGTGTACTATATTTATATATAGCTAGGTCACATGCTATCTTAAAGGGGGTGTACTATATATATTTCTGTCTATGTAAATTAAACATTAGTGTCAGCCATCTTGTTTTGTACGATTGCTTCACAGTTTGTGTAGTGTCAGTGAGACAGAGATATTGGGAAGATGATAGAGCGTATATATATATATATATATATATATATATATATATATATATCAGTTTTTAATTAGATAACTGTGATGTGGTTAGATTAACGTTCATTTAGATGTTTTATATTTTCATCTGTTCTCACATTTTGGAGAAAATTATGATACGGTAAGTTACTCCCCCAAAACAGATTTTCCACATTATAGATCTAAATGTAAAAAAAATACTAATATTGTATATTATGTAATGTTATTCATGCATAACTATGTATTTCAATAAACTCCCTTCTACCACACATGTGTGAGTTATGTATTTACATAATCTGGTCAAGGAATTACAATTTGATGGGGAGAAATATCAACAATACTTCAGTTTGACCAGAGAATCTAAAGTCCACCAAATTATTTGGGAAACACCTGCCCCTGGTGTCATATTCTAGATTCTACCATCCGTTTTTTACAGGTTACCATACGAATCTCTATATCAAGTGATTCAGTATGTTGTATCTGCGTTGATACACAGCTACATGATGAATGGTATGCCATACCTGTACATATGGAAGCACTCTTGTCTGTTCCGTTTTTTGCTGTATTCACATGCTGCATACTGCGTATATGGAATCTTAGCTTTAGCCCACTATGACAAAACCAACCGAACACACACACACACACATATATATATATATATATATATATATATATATATATGCCCTATATAAAATGCCAACTTTCCACATTGATGGATGTGGGAGATATTTCTTTTGAACAAAAGAAATAAAACCATCTGTTTGGAAGGAAATGCTAGTCTTTGTTATTTGTCTTTGTATAATCATTGTAACAGTTATGCACAGAAGACAAAATGGTCAATTGTTGTTTTGTGCCACTTTTTCTCACATTTGGATTTCTGCAGAATCATTAAGATTTTCTGTTCTTCATTACGCCATTATGCCCGTACTCTGAAAACTACGATAAATCTGCCTTTTCCCATCTTAGTTCCAAATGGTCCAGTTCTGTCACTGTCTTAGCCGCACATGGCTTGCATGCTTGTATTTAATTTTATCCAGGAGAGCCCTGAATTTTGTGGGGGCCATGCATTTACCTATGCAGGAGATCCTCTCTTTCGTACAATGTTTCATGATACAGAGATAACGAAAAAATATAGCAGTGGTCCAGGGAACTCTTCGTGGTGGAAAAAAGTATCATAATTTAAAACACCCTCGCCGATACCTCACCAACGGTCGCTAAAAAGCACCGTTCCCGATTGAAGGCTGGATTTTGAACCATTTTTAGCAGAAAATGGGTCGTGATAAACGACAAATATTTATCATCCGATTGTTTCCTGATATGAAATAATGTGAAATTATACTGCTGTAACCATTTCAGATGTCATACTTATAAATATTTCCTGAATATAAGAACCATGCTTGAGGGATGAGAGAGATTTTGGTGAGCTGGCGATCTTGGCTGGTAAACGTCCATTTTGCATTATAATGGTCACATGACTCACTCTCTCCTGATTGGCCAGTTGTCTAAATAAAAGCACATGGTCTCATTTATATGATGGATTTCTCTGTCCCTTTCATGTTTATTTGTTTGATCACTGTTTTTCTCTTTCCATTTTATGTTTATATCATGATAATAAATAATACAGCAATCCTATGAAGATTTTAGTATAGTGTAGCAAATATAGTGTAATCGTGTACTGAAAGTGCAGACTTGCGCATGATGACTTAATTTTGATTAAATGTGGGAAAAATCTGATTAAATGAGAACAGCAGTTGAATCTTTCACCAAAGAATACCTATGATGTTAAATTGTTTGGTATTAATAAATTACACGGTTTTATTGTGCATAGTATCAAGTTAGCTGTAGGTTGCATTTTGTGCGAAAGTGATTACTATTCGAATTTTCAAATGTTGGCAGCTATGCCATGTGCCTATTCTCATTGTTTTACACTCTAAATAAGTGAAGTTCACTTACTTTTCATAATTTCTTCAATGTTGAAAATAATATTCGTCTGATGCTCATAGCAGTTACTCTTTTCCATATTTCTCTTTTAATGTCAGTTTTATAAACAGATAGAATGTTTTAATTAATTTAACATATAAATCCACTGTTTAGTTCATATCACAATCAAATTTGTGTTTTTTTGTGGAATTTTAGGACACCAAGTTATGACCATATAAATATATACAATCCATTGCTAAAATTACACAGAATTCAAAATCTTTCAGCCATTATACACGAACAAGACAATAAGTTGCTGTTCCATGTGAATATTCCAAGTCTATTCTCATTCACATATAATATCCCTATTTTGGGATATTTCTAAAGCCACAATTAACTAGATATTCCAATCAATTTATGGGAGGTAATCAAACACGAGCCGTCAACTCGTCTTCATGTTTCTCTGTGAAATTAGCAAAAAGATTGATATGTTGAGAGATAAGAGTATCACTCAGGTTCAGAAAAAATCAATTAATAACTTGGATGTCCTGGACTAGGGTGTTGTCAGTTTGGGCTAGTGACTAGTCTAAAATACTAGCCCAACCAGAATAATAATAATAATAATTATGTTTATTTAATAAAGTGCTTTTATTACCAGTAGACATTCAAAGGTGCTGTACAGTCATACTCCAAATAATTTGTCTAAAAATATAATAAGTTACTTGTATGATAATCATTATTTATCTGTTAAAGCAATTTTAAACAGGTGTGTTTTCTGAACATTTTTTTAACTTTTCAGGAGATGACACATTACTAATAAACATCATCAACCATTTTTACGAAGTGGGAGCTGCAATACTAAAAGCACAATCAGTTATGACGCGCTGAGACTTTGGTACATGCAATAGTTTCTGATTGGATCACTTGAGTTTTTGGAATTACTTTCTAATGGCTATTAGTAAAATCTTGAAATGGATACAAGGTAATGTCTTTTGAGGACAAAGAAGAAGTAATCTTGCTTTACTTTTGTTTGCAGCGATTTGCAATTGTTTTGAAGCTCTTTGCAGCGGAAGACAAATATTTATCATCCGATTGTTTCCTGATATGAAATAATGTGAAATTATACTGCTGTAACCATTTCAGATGTCATACTTATAAATATTTCCTGAATATAGGAACCATGCTTGAGGGATGAGAGAGATTTTGGTGAGCTGGCGATCTTGGCTGGTAAACGTCCATTTTGCATTATAATGGTCACATGACTCACTCTCTCCTGATTGGCCAGTTGTCTAAATAAAAGCACGTGGTCTCATTTATATGATAGATTTCTCTGTCCCTTTCATGTTTATTTGTTTGATCACTGTTTTTCTTTTTCCATTTTATGTTTATATCATGATAATAAATAATACAGCAATCCTATGAAGATTTTAGTATAGTGTAGCAAATATAGTGTAATCGTGTACTGAAAGTGCAGACTTGCGCATGATGACTTAATTTTGATTAAATGTGGGAAAAATCTGATTAAATGAGAACAGCAGTTGAATCTTTCACCAAAGAATACCTATGATGTTAAATTGTTTGGTATTAATAAATTACACGGTTTTATTGTGCATAGTATCAAGTTAGCTGTAGGTTGCATTTTGTGCGAAAGTGATTACTATTCGAATTTTCAAATGTTGGCAGCTATGCCATGTGCCTATTCTCATTGTTTTACACTCTAAATAAGTGAAGTTCACTTACTTTTCATAATTTCTTCAATGTTGAAAATAATATTCGTCTGATGCTCATAGCAGTTACTCTTTTCCATATTTCTCTTTTAATGTCAGTTTTATAAACAGATAGAATGTTTTAATTAATTTAACATATAAATCCACTGTTTAGTTCATATCACAATCAAATTTGTGTTTTTTTGTGGAATTTTAGGACACCAAGTTATGACCATATAAATATATACAATCCATTGCTAAAATTACACAGAATTCAAAATCTTTCAGCCATTATACACGAACAAGACAATAAGTTGCTGTTCCATGTGAATATTCCAAGTCTATTCTCATTCACATATAATATCCCTATTTTGGGATATTTCTAAAGCCACAATTAACTAGATATTCCAATCAATTTATGGGAGGTAATCAAACACGAGCCATCAACTCATCTTCATGTTTCTCTGTAAAATTAGCAAAAAGATTGATATGTTGAGAGATAAGAGTATCACTCAGGTTCAGAAAAAATCAATTAATAACTTGGATGTCCTGGACTAGGGTGTTGTCAGTTTGGGCTAGTGACTAGTCTAAAATACTAGCCCAACCAGAATAATAATAATAATAATTATGTTTATTTAATAAAGTGCTTTTATTACCAGTAGACATTCAAAGGTGCTGTGCAGTCATACTCCAAATAATTTGTCTAAAAATATAATAAGTTGTATGATAATCATTATTTATCTGTTAAAGCAATTTTAAACAGGTGTGTTTTCTGAAATTTTTTTAACTTTTCAGGAGATGACACATTACTAATAAACATCATCAACCATTTTTACGAAGTGGGAGCTGCAATACTAAAAGCACAATCAGTTATGACGCGCTGAGACTTTGGTACATGCAATAGTTTCTGATTGGATCACTTGAGTTTTTGGAATTACTTTCTAATGGCTATTAGTAAAATCTTGAAATGGATACAAGGTAATGTCTTTTGAGGACAAAGAAGAAGTAATCTTGCTTTACTTTTGTTTGCAGCGATTTGCAATTGTTTTGAAGCTCTTTGCAGCGGAAGAAAATAAATGGCAGTTTCTCCTTCCCGCCTTCGAATCTGGCTTCCGGTGCAGATGTAATGGCGGCCCTCCAGTGATTCGGGGTTTTTCCCTATATCTATGATATCAGGCATACTTCGTGATTATCGTTGTGAAATTTGTGGTTAATGTTATAAGCATTACATATTTAAGAACTATTTTCTGAGGGTGGACAATCATAACGTGTCTCCAAGTGACATCTCCATTGGTGCATTATATCTGTCTTCTACAACGTCCGGTATAGCGTGAATTGATTTTTCTCTGGAAATAGAAACCTGGATTAAATTATATGTTTTAAGAAGTGTATTTCCTTTTTATTATTTGTTTTTGTGATTACTAAAATCTAGTGGTAGTTTGTTTCAGCCAATATCAGCCTTTAACTGACATAATTCTAGAAAATCGATGTATTTGATGATATACACCAGGTATACATTATACACACGAGGTATACATTATATATATTATATACACGACGTATACATTATATACACGAGGTATACATTATACACACGAGGTATACATTATATATATTATATACACGACGTATACATTATATACACGAGGTATACATTATACACACGAGGTATACATTATATATATTATATACACGAGGTATACATTATATACACGAGGTATACATTATATACACCAGGTATACATTATATACACAAGGTATATATTACATACACCAGGCATACATTATATACACTAGGTATATTATTATATACACGAGGTATACATTATATACACGAGGTATACATTATATCGAGATCCAAAGATTTGATGATTAAACATTTTAAAAAAAACACTCAGGTAAAAACGTTTGTAATTCGTTCCTTGCCAAACGAGACCACAGACCTGGAGCTGGTTGGAAGTGTAAGTTCCATATCATGCGGTATATAATCTCCCGGTCTCGGTGTGGTACCCCTTTGTTTCCGTACCACGAGTGCAATGATGGTGACAATGATGGCAACGAGGAGAACAATACCCCCTAACACTGTCCCCACGATGAGAGAGGTACTGGAGCCTGTCCAAAGAAATGACCAAAAACAGCAAAATAAGAACTAATGTCTTAAAGAACAAAATCCCCAAACACACCATTTATTATGGATGCTGACTGATTGGTGATTGGAAAACGATTCGGTGTCTATTTACATTACAAATGTGATATTTCGCCAAAGATAAGCTAGCTATATATATTGGTTTTAATCCGTTCTAAGGCTGCTGACACCTAGAGCAGTTCTCTTACTGCGGTCCCTCTATCGCCTAAAACTTCCCAGAATACTTATCGACGACCCCTCTTCCTGTTATATTCAGGAATTTAGCTCACTGCACTTCTGATAATATATTCTTCTTATCACTGAGATCGGTTCAGCGACACCAGGTTATTATTTTCAGCGTACGGAAGTTGGCTCACAGGTAAACCGGAAAATGTTTCCCACATTATGGTAATGAAACATATTAACGGAATAGATAGACTCTTTCGTTTCCAATAATAATAATAATAATAATAATAATACTGACTTGCTCTAAGGTGCTTTAAACTGAAAACATAATTCACGTGTTCTGGCTCATGTTAGAGAAAATACTTAAATACGCTGGTTGATAGATATTATAAATATGCTAATTAAATGAGTTGGTTTTAAGAATTTTACAAAAGATTTCTCTACTTGCAGCAAATTTAACAACATCGGTCAACTTATTCCATCTTCAGGCGCAGTTGCTTTTATAAAGATACCTACTTTCTTGTTTAATGACCAAACCTGCCTCATACATTATAATTATATCTCTCCCTGCGATCTCTCTTTACAGGTTACCTTAAGTATTTATATATTGCCTCTACAGGCTATTAGTAACTCCATATATATATATATATATATATTATATATATATATATATATATACTTACAAATATTAATAATACTAACACAAATATCCTAATCTACCTCCATTTCAGATATTAATTCAGTAGACATTATTATATATCAAACAAAGATTATAAAAAGTACCTGATTTAGGAGGACAACTATCGTCAACACATTCTGATGTATCAGGACACCAACTACACGGTTCTAATAACAAACACGTTCTAGAAAATAAATTAATATACGCTTAAATATATATATATATATATATATATATGTGTGTGTGTGTGTGTGTGTGTGAGTCTCCTTGTCTGTGTAAGTATTAGTGTGGACGTGCGTGCAAAGAATATATATATATATATATATATGTGTGTGTGTGTGTGTGTAGGGTAGCATGAGTGTATGCTACCCTTACATACACACACAGACACACGCACACATACAAAGAGAGGGGAGCAGTAAGATAGAGAGAAGATAGGGGGAGAGAGAGGGGGAGAGAGAGAGGGGGGTATTAAATCCCTCAATGAGACGCTAATATCGTAATTTAGTAATATAGTGATGTAGATGAGATATAAACATTACTAGCCTCTTCGTCCGTTTGGCAGCACATTTATAATGATAACATTCAGGTAACCTTTTTATCAACTGTTCTTCGTCAGTTATTGGACTCTTGAATCCAATACTGTGTGGCTGTGGTACACAAGCCAATGGGCCATCTCTGATATAATTAAATAGAAGGAAACAACCTATATGTTAGCCGAGATAGCAAACGCCATAAGAAAACTTCTACCAAACGATCAGGAGTGAAACGTTCAGTTTGCTCCTTTCAATATTTTGTTTCCGATAAATTAAGTTTATTCGTCGTTCGCTTGATGATAGTTAAAGCCTGTTACACTTACTTATCGAGCTGAAACTGATTCTGGCAATAATCATAGTCAGCTTGTACAGCACAAGGACAAGTGCACTGATTTTTAGAACACTGGTAGAACTTCTTTCCGAAATCAGTTGCATTCTACAATAAATATTATCAATTCGTACTGAACAATTGATATGAAGAATGTCACCTTTATGAAAAGTGGATGCGCAATGTTGTATGAAGTAATTGTTCTCTAATTTTAATTATGAAATAGTTTATAGTCACTCTGTTTGGACAGCTGCAGTCACTTATTGGTGTTTCTCGGTTCTTGTTCTTTATGCCGAGAAATAGATTAGTTCCGAATACTCTGACCATGTCAAAATATGGACTGCTGTCGTATGACGTAAGAGAATTCTCCAGCGACACCTACAGACAGATAGAACTTTACCGAGTCAGAATTGAATAAAGTGATATTTAAACAGCAAATTGTCTACTACTGTGTGTTCAATCGGTTGAGTTTTTACACGTAAAATGTTGATACGATAATGGACACGCAAAGAAATGAGTGCACAATAAATACCTTCCACGTGTATAACTTTTTCTTGTATCCGAAGTCTATACAGTCACCTCTTGTTAGATGACCTTTGGATATCAGATATCTCGATATGGATGCTTCCTAAAACGACGTGTACAGGGTCAGCAAAGGTATCGTGTAAGTGAAAAATGTAAAAAATATTTAAAATTGTATTAACTTTTCGCGAAATGTAAAGAATAAAAAGAATAGTCGATGTAAAATATACAGGTATTTCAATTACGATGAATCGATTGAGTTATAGGTCTTTAATATAAGTTTAAAATATAGATCATCATCATTTAGATTAACAAATTATTCCCTATTAAAACAGCATAAATGACAAAGACTGAACAAATCCTTCACATAAATATGTCACTTCACCATAGCATGAAGGTCTGCTTTAAATTACGCAAGCACACACACACACACACACACATATATATACACGCGCACACAGGAGCACATCAAAGAAACTACACACGCATTAATATCTTTAAAATGTTCAGTTATCAACTCTATGTTAAGTTAATACCAATATGTGATTTTTGACAAGTAAACTATATTTCTATGTGACTTGTTACACTTACCAATTCAGTGATATGATAATTGTATAGTTCTGTCGTATTGTCTCGTGTGCCGTATTCTATCTGCGAATGATGGACCAAGTAACCGCTGTTGTCCATAATGAAGCATCTGTCGGGAGATAAAACACAAAAGGGGATTACTCTCCATGCGCATGCTTCTTAGATATAAAATCAATAAAGTTTAGGTTTAATAAAATATTTCTTAGCAATAATCGAGGCGCTGACTGTATCCGAATATCAGTAAAATGCATCTTCGTCGGTTTGTATTTAAGAAATTGCTCTATTTTGATATTATCTTTCGAAAATAAATTTCCTTTTGTCGAATGTCAGTAAGATATCAACAGGATAACATTATTTCGATGCTAAGGACATTAGCTCGATTATATAATTGGCGAATAGAGACAACAAGCGGGACTCTCCAGGAATAGAACCGGAAATGTCACATCGACACCGCCATTAAGGAGAATTCGGAATACGACAATAATCTTGGACGGCAATATTTTACACAATGGATGTACGATGACATACAGGAGATAGTTGATTAACGAACTCTGACTAGTGGAACATCGGATAGCTACAACAACATAGAGATTGTCAGCGGCTCGTTTGAACAGAAGAAGAAGATGATGATGATGATTGATGTTTTGCGGCCACTTTTGTTAAGACGGTAGGCTAAATGGGCCGAGCGACCTCCAAAGGTAATGAAACGAAATCAAAGATGAAACACCCTTCGGATATGCCGACGCCGAGATTCGGACTCGGGTGGTAGTGATCCGTGATCCGACGCGCTACCGGTTAGACCACGGAGGCGCGCCCCGTTCGAACAGAACGAATGGAAACCGTCAAAATGGCGTTTCTTGGTGGATCAATGGATAATTGCGAGACTGACATCTAGAAACAACAACATTATACGTACGAATTGCTCTCATCCACACACGCCGGAAATGCCTCTTCTACCAAATACCTGACGTAATTAGTCTTAATGTCTAATCCTAAAACACCCAGAAGTGTAGCACGGTTCCTAATAATAATAATAATAATATGACAATGTAAATTTAAGAAAATCTGCCTAACTGATATAACCGCAGGTGGTCAACTGTCAAGTTTATTGTTAGATGTCGTATAAGATTTACCAACCTTCGAGCAAAGATGGGTACCACAACAAAAGCTAACAACGCCCGCACCAAACGCGTCAATATACGGAGGAGTGACGGTTATCAGCTCTCTATTGTTCACGGCCTTCCAGAAACTGTAAATAAGAAAAGGATCGATCGATATCGATATCGGTTCGTATTCTGCGGTAATTCGAAAGTGACTCTGAAAATTAGAGTCTGTAGCGCTACAAGAAGCGACAGGTGAATGGAGGAAGTTTGGACAACCCATTTAAAACGGATGTAACGTGTGAGCCGAGTTAGAAGACTTGCTCAGAAGATCGAAGTAGGATATTTGGCCGAAATTACTGAACTAATTACATTGGCTCCCATCGCTGGGTACATTGTATTTGTATGTTTGATTAAGCCACTCGGCTCTTAGTTAATAATAAAGGCTCAAAGAACGAAGTTTACAAGTCTGCTAAAGAAAATTACGTCGGCACTAGGTACCAACGGTCACAGGTTCGAACCCAGCAAGAGGTCGAAACTTTTCCAGATGTTAATTTCTCGGCTCACAACATCGTGGGTGGTTGACCACGTTAAATAACGCTGGCGTCTCCACTGAATTATTAAAATTAAAGGGGGACGTTAAAAACTCCCCCGATGACGTAAAAAACTCTGGTAGTGACCACCCTCAGAGTATTTCGGCTCCATCTTTTCGTACTGCTCCCCTCTGAGTGGTGGGGGAGGAGATTTCTCAACCACTCCAACATAGAGGCTGTGTCCAATAAGCTACAGCATGGGGATTATCCCCGAACAACAAAACAACAAACAAACTATGTCGGAAATTTGATAAGGCGATCAAAGTTATGTTAGATACATTACGATCTGTGGCCAAGTGAAGCGACACCTGGTGAATGAATTAGACGTGATGTCACCAGAAACCTCGATTTTAAATTCAATTTAATTTATTCCTGTTTGTTATTGAATTATAGGAGTATTAGTTAGTGATATTAAACAGATCATTTATGATGTACGAACAAAGGCATACAACAACAACAACTACTACTACTACTACTACTATTACTACTACTACTACTATTACTATTAGTACTACTACTACTATTACTACTACTATTACTATTACTACTACTATTACTACTACTACTACTACTACTACTACTGTTACTACTACTACTACTACTAATAATAATAATAATAATAATGTATATTTAATAAAGCGCCCTTACTAGCAGGAGCTATTCAAAGACGCTGTACAAATAATATATAATCTAATAGTATCCCAAATAATATGTCTGTAAAACCCTATTAGAGATTTAAAAGATAATTATTATTTAACTGTGAAAGCACATTTCTAATATCTGCCGGCAACTTATTCTACAACACTAAATGCACAATCACCATATTACTTGTATATTTAATAAGCGCCCTTACTAGAGCAGGAACCATCTGATACTGATACAGATACTGTACAGTGACACCATCTGCCCAAATACGCTTTAAATCTACAAAATGTTGACGAAGAGGATTCAACGTTTTTTTCTATTAAACATCCTTACAATCCTCTATTCGTGTGATCGTATTCCCGAGGTAATGTCAGGCCAGGATATATCCGGATATGACCGTAATAATCCCCGTAATATCTCCATATTACGTAATCGTCGAGATCCTTTCGATTCATCCATATCTTCTCCAGATGTTCACTTATCGCAATCATCTGTTTCGTTATCAGCTAAACACAAAAATAAAAGGGAAAAATACGATAATTGTGTGTTAATGTTTAAAAAAAAAACCGACAAAATAAACAACTAATACTCGTCGGGTCATCATCATTATCAACAACAACAACAACAATAAGTATCTATTATCGTTTATATATCCAAAATGTAGTGTTTATCTGTGTTATGATGATGATGACGATTGATGTTTTACGGCCACTTTTGTGCACACGGTAGGCTAAATGGGCCGAGCCATCTCCGAAGGTAACGAAGCGAAGTCTAAGATGAAACAGCCTTCAGATATGCCCACGCCGAGATTCGAACACGGGTGTTAGTGATCTGTGATCCAACGCGCTACCGCTAGACCACGGAGGAGCGCCGTGTCTGTCTGCGTAATTAGGCCACCTTTTTATATATAATCGAAACGGAACGAAGTGGAAATCCAAAAGGAAATTTACATTTTCACCGGTTCATTAATCATAACAATTGTTTCATAAATCCATATTTACATTATGTTACCGTCGTCTTCATCCCGTTTAATGTTATCACCGATTGCGGTTACCAGTAAATGAGAGTAAACTAGGATCAGCTAACAGCCATATGTCATTTGCCAGATTGAGAAATAATTGCAATAACAAAGAAAAAAGGGGAAAGTGTGAAGAAGAAAAAAAAAGTAACAGAAATACAGGTGCATCTTGCGAGTTATCGGCAATAACAATGTAAAGACGATCTGTGAAATAGTTAGAATCGCATTGTTCCATTACAACAAGGTAACAACGTCTATTTCGGTCTCTCTCCTGTAAATCACAGTTAAATCCTACCGAGTTTCGGAACGATCAAAGTAATCTGATTTAGTAGAAATTACCTATAAATAACGGCTTCATGATGTTATAAACTAGTAGAATAAGAGCCATATTCAAATCTGAGTCGGTTTGTTTGCTTATTTTGATAGATTGAAGAATATTTTTAATGAAGAATATCACCTATTCTGTCTAACTAGCATCCAAGGATGATGATGGTGATGATGATGATGATTGATGTCTTATGGCCACTTTTGTCCACATGGTAGGTTGTTATCCAACACGCTACCGGTTAGGTCACGGAGGCGCCCTTAGCGTCTAAGGGGAGACGATTTGTACACAGTCAGCTCGATACAGGGATACCAAAAGAGGAACTAATATCGAACTGTGGGGTACAAAGTTTATCCAATTTATCATTATTTCCAATTTATATACTTCTTTCTAGGTGAGTATTTTATAAACAGGTTATTAACAAATCCGTGGGACTTTCTTACTCATGGTCATTCTGTGCAGGAGGTCGGAGGTTCGAATTCCGGGCGTGACACTATAGTAGGAGAAGTTTTTCATCCAACCAGGCAACTGGCAAGGTTTTCCCCGCCGAATATTCTTCATATTGTAAATTCAAAATTTATTTAGAATTAGTCCCCGTTGTGCAGCAGTAAATTACAGACCATATGCGTGTCCGTCAATTCAGGTAGCTAAGCCGCATAAAATAGCTGCCATTTCGACCATTATTATTATTATTATTATTATTATTATTATTGTATAAAATGGTGATTACCTTAAGTCTGTCATGATTCCGTACTTGTTTATTTTCCAGATAAGAAGTATAAACGCCAACCGTTTCTTTTGTTTCAGGGCTTTTATAGAAATAACTCTTGACGAAGGCGCCTTCGGTTAACTTCACAACTGAATGTTCTGTATGAGACAATTAAAACCTCGAAATTGTGAATAAATCGTTAGTTGAGAGGAGAGGAGGCGCTAGTAATAGTAGTGCAACGAGAGAAACTGGTAATGAAATACACTATCTAGTCGACTCATCGGATAAAACGACAGAATTATACTATTGCTTCAAAACATAATGACGCTTTCATAATCTACAGTAGCCAAAGGACATGTCCTTATGAGGAAAAGGGGAAGTATTAATTTAATTTATTCTCCAACTATCATCTGAGGAAGATAATAGTTTTGATAAATATGGATTATAAACAAGAGCCGACAAACGACTGGATACTCACAAGTGGAGGTTACCAACCGAATATACACACACGATGACATGCTCAGACAGACGGACGGACGGACGAACGGACCGACCGACCGACCGACCGACAGACACACACACACACACACACACACACACACACACACTTTCCGACTCATACCTCTAGTTGATAGTCGTCCATGTGAGGAGCAGATGTCAACATTATCAACGAGATCAAGTCGATAATATATGAAGTTTTCCGATGCTAAACTCTCATTAGATACGGTAACATTCCTATCTAAATCAGCTATCACCACCGCCATGCTAAAAGAACCATTTTGTATCTGAAACCAACAATAAACAAAACTCAATCTCCATGCAGATGTT
The DNA here is from genome assembly GCA_025642065.1 of Paralvinella palmiformis. Lineage (NCBI taxonomy): Eukaryota > Metazoa > Annelida > Polychaeta > Terebellida > Alvinellidae > Paralvinella > Paralvinella palmiformis. The sequence goes on from JAODUP010001784.1 coordinate 22,703, forward strand.
AGTTTTCATATTTCAAGTCACTCGCAAGCATCCACTTCAACCAACAAAAGGGAAATCTTTTGATGAAATATCAGAAGATAGGAAATATATTAAAATCCCCCGAATTATTTATCCCCAAGTTTTTGTTGCCATCGTAGACATATCATTATTATATCCAGGAGCACACTGATTCATATATTGGCTTTTACCTACACATCAGTTGTGTTAAATGTTTTGGAAATTTATTTCGCGTTAATCAAAAGCTAACGTATGCCGACTGGAAATAGAATCTTGTTTTCTGTTATGGTATTTGATCCTTACGACCAGAACCATCTTGATGATGATGATGATTGATGTTTTACGGCCACTTTTGTGCACAAGGTAGGCTAAATGAGCCGAGCGACTTTCAAAGGTAATAAGACGAAGTGAAAGACGAAACAACCTTCAGATATGCCCACGCCGGGATTCGAACACGGGTGGTAGTGATCTGTGGTCCAGAACCATCTTATGACACCACAGCTGTCCTATTACACGTAGGCGTATCAGTAATATATCATGGCGTATCAGTAATCCATCTTGGCGTATCAGTAATCCACTTTGGCGTATCAGTAATCTACCTTGGCGTATCAGTAATCCATCTTGGCGTATCAATAATCCACCTTGGCTTATCAGCAATCCATCTTGGCTCAACAAGAAGCTTTTTTTTCACTAGATGATCAGTAATGAACTCTTTTGAACTGATTAATTTTTCCTCTTTGAATTAGAGCACTTTAACCGTGCTGCCATCTATAATACGGTTCTGTGCTAAATACTGACACAATTTCATAGTGTTACTCTGCCATAAGAATGGCTACATATTTCCAACATAATTAGGTATCTCCGTTTATTTTGTCAGAGCGCTACAATTAAACTTGGATTAGTTCGTTAATACCAGACCTCTGAACAACGATAAACAAGGATTATTTAAAACAATTTATGACAGATAATTTTGTTTATAAAGGACATTTTAAGGATTATTTATAACACCAAATCATTTTAGGGATTATAGATGACGTCGAGGTATATTTGGCATATCTTGTCATTTCGTGATTAGACGTGATGGCTCATTAGCGGATACGAAGGACTAGAAATTTATAATATGCCTGCTAAAACATTAAACAGATCTTCAATGAGTTGACAACAGTACTCGATGTAATAGGGATCTAAAGCGAATGGCACATTGTAAAACACAGTTTGATTAGCCAGCGAAATTGCGAAGCGGATTGGATATTTAAACTGTAAGTGATCATCGAGTCAAAATCTGAAATAGATAAGTTACCTTTAGAATTAATTATCGACAGACAGCCACGAAGTCTGGATAGATTACAGTCACGAGTTCCAATCTCAGAGACTAATATTGACTGCATTATGTTGAATCGTCTCAATAATGTTAATGACATGATCGTAACGGGACCTTTTAATAACTGATTTCTTTTTAAAATTCCCAACGCAATATAATGTATGCTCTAATAATATTCCTCTTCGGGCCCTTCTCGCAAAACAAAAACGAACCCCCAGTAGCCAGGTAAGTTATTATTTTCGGCGAACGCATGTTGACTCCAAGGTAAACCGGAACATCTTGCCCGCATTATAGTAATGAAACATTTTACTGGAATAGACTATTTCGTTTTTAATAATAATAATAATAATAATAATAATCATCATCATCATCACCTTGTTAATGAGCTTACCTGATTCCAGAAGTAAATAGAATCTATTCTTTGTGATCGTACACCATCTGTTGTAGTATTACCGCGGGGTTTGACGAAGTTTTTCATAAGCGATTTCCTCCCAGAATTACTTCTAAAACAGAAACGGACTAAATTATTCTTTCTGCCGCATTGATTACACATTAAACCCTATTATATTGGCCACACAGTAACAGATATGATTAACTGAAGCCGTTACGATGCAATCAGAGCATTATATTAAACTCTGCTGCTAACCGAAAACAGTAAGTTTAGAACACAGAGAGAACGGCTAAAAGAGCAGGCTAATATTAAGGCAGAAGTTTATCAATATAGTAGAACGAAGCGAGCGAATTATAAAATAAACCTCTTCATGTCATCAATAATATCTTCCACGCCAGCGTCTCTCTCAATTTGGCTGATATCCAGGTAGATGACTGCGCCGTAATTAAGGGCATCAGGCATCAAAGGGTGACTGACAGTCTGGCCTTTATAATCTGATATAAAAGCGTACGAGTAATGGCCGTGATGTAAGTGAATCACTTCTTTCAGTATCTCGCCCAGACTTATATCTAAGCAGGTAATGCCTTGAAGCTGGTCGTTATGGCGCACAGGTAGGCAAATCGATATGATCAGACCTGTAAAGATATAATAACAATAATAATAACTGTTAATAATAATAATAACTGTTAATAATAATAATAATCGTCGTGGTCATAATTATTACAATCATTTCTACCTGTGTAATGATCAGTTCTATTGTACTAGATAGACGTACCTAATCCATCGAAGTCAACGTAAGGTGTTGTTATAACGGGCTTGCCATTAGGAACATCACTGATAATGTTATAATAGGAACCAAGTTTGACTCTGAGGTTCGCTGAAGACTCGATTTGCACGAATTCGCCACGCTTTGGAATTGTAAATTAACACCACGTATATGGTTTGTTATTGATTAAGGTTCGATTACTGGTGTATGGTATCACTTATGTAGACGTATTGTTACGGTATAGACACGTTTACAAATATGAATATTGTATGAAGCGTTATAGATACATTAAAGTGAACGAACGTTCCATATGTGTTTATTCATATAAAACACGATTAATGAGTAGATCCTTTTCAATTCCCTTTCATGTATACCTCATTTCCAGTGGCGCATACGTGTATAGCTCATTTCCAAATTCCCTTACCTGGATAGCTCATTTCCAATTCCCTTACCCGTATGACCCCTTCATTACCCCCCCACTTGTATAGTTCATTTCCAATTTCCTGACTTGTATGACTCAATTACAATTCCTTTAAATGCATAGCTCATTTCCAATTTCGTAACATTTTTAGCTCATTTACAATTCCCTTACCTGTATGACTCATTTACAATTCCCTTACCTGTATGACTCATTTACAATTCCCTTACCTGTATGACTCATTTACAATTCCCTTACATGTATGACTCATTTACAATTCCCTTACCTGTACGACTCATTTATAATACCCTTACCTTTATAGGTCCTACATTCAGATCTGCTTCAGTTTGAAGCGCCATGTTTTTCATGAGATCTTCCGCTTCCGGTGACAAATCTGAAATAGCGAACGACTGTTTTAAATCAAAACAATTCAGCGTTATACCGTACATAGGTATTATTATTGTCGTGCATTTCTTTAAAATATAAGTTATTTAACAACCCCCCTCCCACCGAACTAAAACAAACAACAACAAATTATATTATGAAGATGTGTGTTTGTATTTTGTATCCATTGACCTAAAAGAAAACTAGACCGAACACGGCCGCCGATTTGATGGCAAACAGGTCCCAACTTCCGGTCGAGGAAATAGGAACGCAGACTGAAAAAATAAGGTTTATAAACGTGGTGAATTATTGTTGTGTCGATGGTTGCATAAGCCGTGTGCTTGGAAGTAATACAAACGGGATGTCTTTTCATCGGTAAGTATAAGGAACACATTTAAATTAGATGTTAAAGCGTGAAATTAAGCTTAACTATTATTATATTTATAAACGACATTTACATATTTCATGGCATATAATAGGACAGGAATAATATAGATTATCTGCACTCACAAAATTATAATTCACATATCACAATAAATGTCCGTATTCGTAGGTCCAAAACTTGAAGCGCAGCCGCTTCAACGGTGTTTTTTATACCCCGGAAGTCAGCGCTGTTTGGTTATGGTGGCACAATCAAACACCACTGAGTGCTCAGTCTAGTTTTCTTTCAGGGCAATGTTTGTATCCTTGTGTTAAATGTATTTAAATTGCACGACTATTGTGCTGTAGAGTATTGAAAATTGCCAGATGAAAGTTATATACAGGTATATAATAATAATAATAATAATAATGACAGGTTCTAACGTCGCTGGCAAACTCAAATGAGGGAGACGCATATGGTCTGTAATTTATAGGTTCCCCGCGGAGACTAATTCTAAATATATTATTTAATTTAGAATGTTCGGTGGAGAAAACCTTGCCAGTTGCCTGGCTGGATGATAAACTCCTCCTACTATAGTGCCACGGCCGAGGCGCGAACCTGGAACTCTCGAACAGAATGACCATAACCATAGGTAAATAGTCTCACGCTCTACCCATGAGGGCAAAAAGAAATAATAATTGCTTACCTGTTCCTATGCCGTATGTGATAATCATCACACTGTTGTTCAATTGAGCATTCCTGTTGCTGATCAATTCCAGTATTCTTCCACCATCAGCACTTCCGTAGTCTTGTCTGCCGTCTCCTAGAAACAGGATCACTCGACCTGGAAGACAACACCCGAGACTAATGAAGTATTGCCTAAACGAAGTTCGCTGCGTTATAACAACACGCAGCTAGACGCAATAATAGGAAAACAAATAAATGTAATAATACGATTACAAACAAACACAATTACGTCTAGATCTAGGGTCGCCTTTGACATCGCCACTGTTCTGGAAGTAATCGAAAGCTGCTGACAGGCCCCTCATGTAATTTGAAGTGCTACCGCCTTTGATGTTATTGAGCCATTTGATGAGGTAATCCTTGTTGTCGGGGGTAGCGAAAGCCAACTTATTGTAGTAGCATGACATGATTTTG
>JAODUP010001785.1:0-28493 GCA_025642065.1 Paralvinella palmiformis
TGCATCTTGTTCGAGATCAATCTCGTGTTTTGTGCTCAGTATTAAAAGGTAGCGGTTTTTATATAGAAATATTTCTCTACGTGTAATTAAAAAACAAAACTAATACCCGTGAATTGGGATACAAGCAGAGAGCTTAAATATAAAGAGGCATTACTCTTGCCGCGCCATGTTGAATTGTGAACCAGTGGCGCCTCAAGCGACCGGAGGTATTTTTCAGATAAACAAAAGCTCTCTGGTTGTCCACGTGTGATCGTGTACATGTGCGCGCATGGTTGAAATGAATTGCCAATACTAGTACTATATGTTACATGATCACATACTATTTTATTAATTAACACTTTAATTGTGCACACATGATATCGAAAAAAACGAAGCTCTGAAACTGTAAATAAAGAATTATGTGATTTCACAGCCCAGTTACTTAATTCATAGCCTACACTTTGCGATCATCTGACAGCTGATCAGAAAATAACTGAACGTGGTTTAGTTTATTTCACAGCTTTGTGTGTGGAAGTTCTTTTAATGAAAACAATTAGGTATATATGAGGTAAATGCATACAAACATACTTTCATCATGTCAGTTTATCATAGTCCATTTTTTTAATTTGGATATATACATATAATGATATATACAGCTATTATAACGCAACCCTAACACAATACAGTATAAACTTCCCACCATATGGCATATATTCATCATGTCCGTTTATCATATATTAACTAAAAAAATCATAAGTTCATTTAAAGTCTACACCTCAATAATATAGACCATGCAATATAGGCCTGTCCAGCTGAGAACAAAGAATATATATGGAATATTAATAATGTTTATGTTTGCGTTAACATGTTATATATAGAGAAATTAGTACTTTCATCCAATAAGCGGCATCAAATCTCTTGTGCCACGGGTTCATCTATAGTTACAATCCGTCATTTGTTATCAAATGGATAGAATAACACATATTGCTGCCAGCTCTAAACAACCACTACTACAAAAATATGACATTTAGTCCAGATCAGTGAACTGTTTAAAGTTAGACAGAATATACCCAGAGATGTAATAGACACCTGCATTGACTACAGTAACAGTGAAGTGTATATCATACACTCTACAATTAATTCGTATTCAAGTAATTTAAATCTTTCCTCATCATATATCTGAACGACAACAATTAATAACCCATCTTTTCCTTCTGTCAATAGAAAAAAAATAACAAAATGAATGTTTCTACCACTAGTTGAGGTATTTAATAATTAATTTCATAACATCTATTCTGAGACCCACACTATTTAATGCCCTTCTCATTATTATACTTCAACTAGCTGTTACCACCGGGACAAAACTCCACGCATACACTGACGACCTTGTCCTCATATCATATCTCATAACCTCATATCCGAAGGATGCAACAAGCCCTTTACCGACTGACGATAGCTGCAGAAAGTCTTAGACTTTTCTTATCTGCTGACAAAGCTAAAATCATGCTCTTCCACTGCAGACCACAAGTTATCTCTCGGCTTACTATCGGAGAACAACCAATAGATCTTGTAAAATCATTCAAGTACCTGGAATTAGCAATAGACGACCAGCTATATTAAAGAGAAACATACTAGCCGATTAAATATGCTGAAAATAATCGCTAACAACAATAAGCCAGATTCCACTTCCAAGCTCCAGTCACTTTATAGAGGACTGGTTAAGACTGTTTTCACATATTCAGCACCGGTTCTTCTTATGGCATCTCCTTCAGCCATAGACCAACTCGACAACTATGAAAATCTCATAAAGACCGAGATTAAAAGGTCTTCTGTCATCAGAGCTTCCACAAGACCACAACCCACCTCCATCATCGGAGTAGTCAAAGATTGCCTCCAGAAGGATCCTAGAGTTATTCCACCAGTCACTTGGGCCCTCAAGGTAGCGGCAATCCAAATGGACTTTCACATTCCACACATCCATCCACCCTTAGTCTGACCCAAATCTCCGTGGTTAATCACCCCATTCTAGTTCAACATCTCCCGAGACCGACCGCGAACTCTAGAATCAGAAACCTTTCTGACCCACATACCAGAGTTTATACCGGTTGGGCAGCTTACTCTCTCGAAGAAACGTCCATCTCAGGTAGACTCCGATAACTTTAACCGAACTGACTGGCCTCCTGAAGACACTATGATGGTGCAGAACCCACCGAACTCTGCATCAGAAGATTGTCATATACACTGATTCCATGGCTGCACTCCTCATCCTCCAGAAACACACCCCTTCGATCTACCCAAACAGCCCATCAAGCCTGGGGTGAAGGCGAATATCTCAAACAACTAGCTATCCAGACTATCTTTCCTCGGTAACGAAGAAGCTGGCCGACTAACCAATTTAGCCACAAAACTTGACACTATACAGACATGTTGGAAAAATGGGTTCTAAGACGACAAATCCCAAAGAGGATCAAGAAAATAACAGAATACCTTACAGTGAATACTACACGACTGCAACTGGTAATTGGTATCTCAATACTACCATACCAGAACATAGGATATGCCCAAATAGATTTATAGATACCCTATTATGACTACTCAGATGTCACCATTTTGGTCCAACCCACTCATTACCTGATAGAATGCCCCGGACTACTTAATATTCGTCAAAATATTACACACAAACTACTCCCGGTTCATCATCCCCTTCTCGCACTAGATAAAGCAAAACATATCATAAGACGATCATCCATCCATCCACCCACAGACCATTCACCCCCCTCCTCAAGAGACAACGACATGTCCTGCAATAAATCCTCCATGAAGCCGTACCATACAGGGACGGCTTGGAGTATCAGTTCCCTCTAGCTAGACAAGTCAAGACAAGCTAACATTAGATACTCTATGCAACCTGATGAAGATTTGAATAGGTCAAACCGGTGTTTTTTGGGTTGATTCGTATTGTATCGTTGCTACGAGTATTGATCCGAATTTATTCAGATTTATGATATATTTTTCAATTATACTGTGTAGTAAAATTTTACTTTTCTATTTTGATTGATAAATTCTTGGTTGTAGTGTACAGTACAAAGCCTGGATTTGTGTCAATAATAGTGACTATATGTGCTGTAGAACATTGTATATTTAGATTGAAGTATAGTTTTATTCATGCGTAGATTTGTATAGGTCTCAAGGGATGTTTAGAGATGTTGATGTTCTGAGCCAGTGCCACTATATACGTATCCTAAAATACACATTGCCTATAATGCAGAATCTATGTTGGTGTCCGTTTGTGTCGTCTGGGGAAATGACCTATTAATTCGTACAATGCTGTTTGGTGGGTTTATATTCTTGGGGTATTTTGTTACTCCGGCAGGCATCACCATGGGTATTAAGATTTTCCCATATTGTGAGTAACTAGGTTACACTCATATAGGAAAATTGTTGAATATATAACTATTATAATCCCTATGTGTCATTCACAGTATCGGAAATCTGTTTCAAATCCGCTGTTCTGGACTATAGGGCAAATAGACCAAGTGGATAGGCGCTTTAATTTAGATCCCACCCCCCCCATATACCTAGGGACGCTAAATTAAGCGTGAATGAACGTTCATTAAGTGATAAATAGAAAAGTGTGAGGATTGGATGTTAGGTATGAGTAAATCATAGTATTTTCTCCCAATTGAGACTATATTTCATACTCGTCCAGTAATAATCCATTTAGTATTTAATTTTTTTTTTGTTTAATTTTTGGAGGTTGGTTAAAGGATGTTTAATTTATTTTTGACCAGGACTATAATTATTATAAATTTATTATATTTTTAAACGTAATTATTTTATTATTATTACCCTTCGGAACCTTTTACTGAGAAAAAGATAGAAAAGTAGATAGATAGATAGATAGATAGATAGAAGAAGAGAGAGAGAGAGAGAGAGAGAGAGAGAGAGAGAGAGAGAGTCCTACCACACGCATGCACCATCACATTGGTCTTGATATATTTCCAGAAGACCATTGGTTACCTAAAGTTTGACATAGAGAGCAGTGAGTGAAAGGCTATAAAAGATATGATAATTAGCGGTCTGTTAACAAAAGAGGTCAAACAGACTTTTTTTGAGGGCCACATACTGAGTCAGCCATGATCAACTACAGAAGATACGCCAGCGTTCTAGATATGCAACAAAATGCTGGCTATGGGAGATGGCACGTATATAAGAATCAGCTACTCCTCTATCCATCCAGTTATCACGGTAGGTGGACGTTTTCGCCATGGACGTTTCGGCCACGGGCGTTTTGGCCGAGGACCTTTCGGCCATGGACGTTTCGGCCACAGATAAGGTATATCCTAATAAAAAAAACCTGAAGACAAAAACCTTTGCAGACAAAACCCCTGAAGACACATGAAGTTATATGTAATATTTTATTATTAATCATAAATCTTTATACATGTGACATTTTCATTAACAATTTCAGTATGATATCAGAAGTGATTTTTCTCTCATTTGTAGTACAATCACGTTTCTAATGTGTATACCTTATCGTCATAACTTCCTCAATCTACATTTTATGATTTTTTGGTATTCACCTACATATAAATGCTTGTTTGGATATGACGACTGCGCTGAAAAATTGTTTATGCAAAATTTACCATTCATATATAAATCATCTTTTCTCAAAACAACCACTGGAATTAAGGGGATTTTCAGAATCGCAGGAGGTTTTGCACTCAGAGGGTTTTATCCAGGACTCAGGCCATGCGCCCCTGGATGATTGGGCCACTCTAATATTTAAGGTGGATACTTTTGGCCATATTATATAAGCAAAATCACACACTCAATGATTCGATTGATTACACATCTGATGTTGAGTGACCTCCTCGGACGTTATGGCTAATACTACATATCATATCACTCTTCAATTGCCTCTTTAAATAAATATTTTAAAAGATTAAATCCCTTTGGGTTTCTCATTTAGTGACAAACTCTTGACGCTAATAATTAAAATTACAAAGAACTGTTTTTTTTAAAATAATTATTATTAAAGGATCCCATGGTGGCTTCTGATAAAACATAACTAAAAATGCCTTCTAAATACTTTTAAATTATTCGTATCCCATTAAATCATATTATGTACTTTTACGCCCCCCAAAAAAGATATAACCAAAACGTCCAGCCTGAATATTTTCCGTGGCCAAAACGTCCAGTGGTACATGGTCGAGGCCGAAACGTCCGTAACCAAAACGTCTGTGTCCGAAATGCCCCACAATTATTATCACAGAGGAAAGTTTTACTGTCACTGTCAGGAAATTCACAATGTAAATATTAACGTTCTGGTTAAGGAGGCGTTTGTTTCATTTTAAATTTCACATTTGAATAATATGAAACAGGGCACAGACTGGTACACAAGTAAAAATGTTCATTCATTCAAATACACACGTGTGTATAATTATAGAAACAAGTTTCTATTCAGTAATAGAAGACAAAGGTATTGCTTCAGCGTGTATTTCTTGTGTCTAATAAAGCTTTGATGATCATTCTTTATCTAGTCACATTAAGACAAATTGATGCCTGAGCCGTCGCTGCGGGGCATACTAATAATAACACAAAGTCAGTTTTATAAAGCCACGGTGTCACAATCAAATGACTACAATGTGTGACTCCATTTTCTATATGTTGTCTGGTTGCTGAAGGATCATCTCCATTTCCGTGTTTCGGTTGATAATTAGCCAAATTAATGAGGCCGAGTGGAGTATCGCATTCCAATTGGATATGCCGCGGTCGTGAAACTCTACTATACAGGATACACGTCTTTGTAGTGTGGGGGTGTACTGTCACTGGATGTGTTCAGGTGTGAAACGTTCAAATGGTCAAATAGTATGGAATAATATCGGATTCAATTAGTAGAAATTAATTATATAACGAGATCGCAATTTTTCATTTTTGTATATTAAATCACAACCAAATTTGGAAAATCAGAAATGAACATGATTTAAATTATTTAATTTAGCTCAAATTATCCTGATCGTCCGTCTGTCTGTCTGTCCGTCCGTACGTCCATCCGTCCGTCTGTCCTTTCTGTTGTGACATGTACTTATCAAACACCTGAAACTAATCACACAAGATCAACAGTAAACTGTAAACAGAAATATGGAGTTGAAATTAGAAAGAAAACAATTTCCCAATCATAATTATTTCACATTGTTATAACTTAATTCGATTGATTCATGTGGACAAACCGTCACACTGTTGGCGTACGATCAGAGACATCATAACGTAATATGCTATTAATACGCCTTAGTGACACCCTATCATAACGTCATTGTTAATGTTAGCAAATCCCAATAGGACGGGATGATTCGCGTCGGCGCAGTGACGATGATGATTGATGATTGATGTCTTACGGCCACTTTTGTGCACATGGAAGGCTAAATGGGCCGAGCGACCTCCAACGGTAATGAAGCGAAGTCGAAGATGAAACACCCTTCAGATATGCCCATGCCGAAGTTTGATCAGTGATCCAACGCGCTACCAACTAGACCACGGAGGCGCCCCTCATGTTGGTTCAGTAGATCATATAAACGATTTTAATTGGTTGTATTCAGGGTGAACGGACAAATGTCCACCGGACAAAAGTCCACCGGACAAATGCTCACCAATAAAGTGGGAGATTGGACAAATGCCCACCAATAAAGTGGGACATTGGACAAATGCCCACCAATAAAGTGGGACATTGGACAAATGTCCAACAATAAAGTGGGACATTAGACAAATGCTCAGTAATAAAGTGGGACATTGGACAAATGCTCAGTAATAAAGTGGGACATTGGACAAATGCTCATCAAGAAGAAATTAATAAAAGAGAAAATACATAAATGAAAAATTAAATAAACGACAAAATTAAACGATTTATTTACATTTTGAATCCTGATAGCAATGAACGAAGTCCTCAATATTATACGATTGCAACAATCATGGATACAACTTATAAAGGACAACATAAAAGATTGCAATTATTGATATAAAGAAACTTAAATATTTCATGGCTTTAATAAATGAACGTAGAAGAATTTTAATTCTTCTTCTAATAGTAATATTATAATATGTGATATTTATATAGTTCCCTATTCAGCTAGAAGCTGCCCTAAGGCGCTTTACAATATTATTATTATTATCCCTGACTCAGACCTGTTTCCACCCAACACATATCTCAACTCCCAGGGGAGTATACAACGCATGCTGCCAGTATAGGCAAACGTTACTCAAACACATAGCCATCGCGTCTTGTCAGGTACTCATTTTAATGGATGAGTGAACCAGTCGCAGCTCACTGCTCGTGTAGATTTATCGCATTTGATTTTCATGGCTTTTAAAATCTTCAGTTAAATTTCAATAGTAAAGAGCTTTAACTGAAAATATATTGCTGTAACTGGAAGTCATATTACAAAAATAATAGTGGTACTGGTAGTATTAGGAATATAATATTTGATAACATTATACTTTAATATTTTAAAACAAACAAAAAATACAATAATGCAACATATCAAAATGGAAATCTAAAAAAATGCGAAAAAATATTTTGTTTTAGTTTAATATTTTTTCTCGGTGCATGTTTGTGTGTGTGTGTGTGCTCGATCTCGTCAATTTTCGCAAACATTCGCCAGCGGCATCGTGGATTCTGTTGTTTCGTCGAACTATCGCCGACTCCAGCGAGCGAAAAACCTATCACTTCACCCGTAGATAATTGAATATTTAATAAAAGGCAGATCTCATAAATAATAAGGCTGCTTTCGGTACATCTAGTCAATTGGCTGTCATACGATCTAAGGTTTTTACTTATGGCGACCGAAAACGTTTGTTAGCGAACGTTCGCTTAGTAAAAGTACCACCGGCGTTATAATATGTACAGGTGACAATATTTCCATAACCAGAGGGCGTTGGCAAATTTGTAAGAAATCGATCTGTCGATTTCTGGAGCAGGATGCACGTGTACTGTAATATGAGACTACAGGAAGTCTTCGGGTTACGGCGGCTCCGAGTTACGACAATTCGCCGTTACGAATGAACCATCATAAACGTATACAAATTGTTGTTTCGGGTTATCAACAACGGTTTCTAGTTACGGATCAGGGAACTAGATTGTAGCTTGGGGTGCGCGGAAAAAATACGTCATCAAGCGTCATCTAGCCGAGGAGGAATACTCTCTCCGTTCCCGTCATACGCCATCTTGGATTACCCGCCTTTTGGGGATTGCGTAGTTTTTGTGTTTTTTGGTGTATATTTTACCCCCTCACTGAAGCCAGTAATAACAGTGTATTTTATTGTTAGGAGTGTTTTTTCTCGCATAAATAATAAATATAACAATATGTTAGCATAGGCGAGTGATTCAGGTACTTATGTACACTGATTTAATGGTCAGGAGCCGACCTTTCGTATATTGAGAGTGTGATTCGATTTACATACAATTTCGGCTAACGAATGTACGGAAAGAAGGATCCCATTCGTAAGCCGAGGACGTCCTGTACTGTTAGAATACTGAGGTTAGAACCTGTCGACTCTATCCCGATTTGATTGTGTACCCGAAGATTATTTGCATGTCAAATAATTGGAGTTTTAGACAAATGAATTGCACATCTAGTGAATATACTCCTATAACGATCGCAACAACGACGCCCAGTACACGCCTAGTAATTGACATTTGACCCGTATTATACAGTTATGCACATCAGAGTTTACTTAGAATAGGCGCAATTTATTCATAAGATTCTCTTTATCAGGTTTCATTCAACCGTCTGTTGTTTTGGCGCCACACATCCATTTGGTCAAGTCATCTCGTCAAAACAAAAACATCGTCTCAGTCATTGACCTAAAAGAAAACTAGACCGAACACGGCCGCCGATTTGATGGCAAACAGGTCCCAACTTCCGGCCGAGGAAACAGGAACGCAGACTGGAAAAACCAGGTTTATAAACGTGGAGAATTAATGTTGTATCGATGGTTCCATAAGCCGTGTGCGTGGAAATAATACAAACGGGATGTCTTTTCATCGTTAAGTATAAGGAACACATTCAAAATAGCTGTTAAAGCGGGGTTTTTTGGCGGGAAATTAAGCTTAACCGTTATTATATTTAGCCTGTACGACAACCCCCGGCCTATCTCTGGCGTTTGATCCCAATTAAATTAGATCTACGGACTTGAATAAAACGACTTTTACATATTTCATGGCATATAATAGGAGAGGAATAATTCAGATTGTCTGCAAACACAAAATTATAATGCACACATCACAATAAATGTCCGTATTCGTAGGTTCAAAACTCGAAGCGCAGCCGCTTCAACGCTGCTTTTTCCCTTGCCGGAAGTCAGAGCTGTTTGGCCATGGCGGCCAATTCAAACGCTACTGACTGTTCGGTCTAGTTTTATATTTAGGTCAATGGTCTCAGTGATAGCGGTAATACCTGGACATCCACCACATGTCGACTTTATAATAAGATTAGTTTTATAGTTAGAAAGATCCGCTACATTTATGTCTGTCATTGTTTTAAGCAACCACGAGGTGACGATAGAACGAAATCTGATTGGTTGAGGGAGATATTTGCATAGTTCGTTCTGATTGGTTGAGCAACTAGTTAGATAACTGTTTGTCAAGGTCAACGAATAGATTTTAAAATATTATTCGGAGCACTTCGGTTTAGCCCCCTTGCATGGACTCACCTACAACACATGGGTTAGTGCATTGCGCTGCAAAGCTTCGGGTAGTGGGTTCGAATCTGGATCCAAGCCGGCTGTGTGGGATGTTTCCCCTAAGAATTTGCCTATCGGTCATACGTCGCAGGTGTAACCAATGCAGAAGGTAAACAATTATACCAAAACCAACCAACTAAGGCCGCCGCGTACTATGCTAGCACACACACACACACACGCGCGCGCGCGCGGACACACACAGACAAATTCCCATGTGTGTCTGTGTGCGCGCGGTAATCAATCCCTATATATATATATATATATATATATATATATATATATATATATATATCACCTTTTCAAAGACTACAGTGAGGTATGTATTCAGTCGAACAAGGTCGTTTAGAAGTGTGTTGTTGTTTTCGTTGTTGTTACTGTTGTTGTCGTCGTCGTTGTTAATGTTGTTATTGTCGTTGTTGTTACTGTTGTTGTCGTCGTCGTCGCTGTTACTGTTGTTATTGTCGTTGTTGTTACTGTTGTTGTTGTTGTTATTGTTGTTATTGTTGTTGTTGTTACCGTTGTTGTTACTGTTGTTACTGTTGTTGTTACTGTTGTTATTGTTGTTACTGTTGTTGTTGTTACTTTTATTGTCGTCGTTGTTGTTACTGTTGTTGTTGTCGTTGTTGTTGTTGTTGTTGTTGTTGTTGTTACTGTTGTTGTTACTGTTGTTGGTGTCGTTGTTGTTACTGTTGTTGTTACTGTTGTTGTTACTGTTGTTGTTGTTACTGCTGTTGTCGTTGTTGGCGTCGTTGTTGTTACTGTTGTTGTCGTTGTTGTTAATGTTGTTGTCGTTGTTGTTACTATTGTTGTTGTTATTGTTGTCGTTGTGTTACTGTTGTTGTCGTTGTTGTTACTATTGTTGTTGTTATTGTTGTCGTTGTTGTTACTGTTGTTGTATGTTGTTACTGTTGTTGTTACTTTTGTTGTTACTGTTGTTGTCGTTGTTGTTAATGTTGTTGTCGTTGTTGTTACTATTGTTGTTGTTACTGTTGTTGTTGTTGTTATTGTCGTTGTTGTTACTGTTGTTGTTGTTACTTTTGTTGTTACTGTTGTTGTCGTTGTTGTTACTGTTGTCGTTGTTGTTACTGTTGTTGTTGTCGTCGTTGTTGTTACTGTTGTTGTCGTCGTTGTTGTTACTGTTGTTGTCGTCGTTGTTGTTACTGTTGTTGTTGTTACTGTTGTTTTTACTGTTGTTGTTGTTGTTACTGTTGTTATCATTGTTGTTGCTGTCGTTGTTGTTACCGTTGTTGTCGTTGTCGTTGTTACTGTTGTTGTCGTTGTTGTTACTGTTGTCGTTGTTGTTACTGTTATTAGTTATCGTTGGTGTTACTGTTGTTGTTGTCGTTGTTGTTCCCTACAAATCCTAAATTATTCCTTTCATTTTAAGTAAATGCATACGTACCTTTCTGTTTGGTTTTGTTTTCAAGGTGTCAAAAATATTTTGAAACTTATTTTGAAAGGTAGTTGTTTCGCCATGTTTAATTTTATTCCTAAAAATAGTGGTCGACGTGTGTAGAAATAGAAAATGGTTAGTTTATACTTAAATTACTACACTTCGGTGTTTCTTCAATACCCTTTCTGCTGCCTCTGTGATCTTGTTGGTAGCGCGTTGGACCACAGATCAATACGACCTGAGTTCGAATCTCGGCGTGGCTATATCTGAAGGATGTTACATCTTTGACTTCGCTTCATTACGTTTAGAGGCCGTTCGGCCCATTTAGCCTACCATGTGTACAAAAGTGGCGGTAAAACATCAATCATCATCATCTTTAATATCTTCGTGATATGTTTCTACCTTTCACTTGCCATATATGTCACTTCGTTGTGTCTTTGGCAGTCTATCTGTGTGACTGTCTGTATGTGGCTTGTCTGTCTCACTCACTCATTCAGTCACTCAGTCAATTAATCACTCAATCACTAACGGCATTTTATTCATATACCTGATTCCACCAGTTTATTTCCACCAACCTATTTCATTCCTGCATTCCTGCCTCCCCCCTACCTATAGCTGTGCCTCCAATCATCCTAACCTGCAACACACCAATGCCATTCGTCCCGGGTGTAGCACAATCTATCGTCGTCAAAACAAACTTTCCAAACACGACCGCGTCAACAACAATCTCCATGTTGGTCACAGGCCGTTGAGTTACTCCACCTTGGAAAACCAACAAAAACCCAACCAATTCGTCATTACCTAGATCAAGGTTTACCAGTGGTTGCTTGCGTGTGGTGCTCAATCCAGGACACCCACCACCCGAGCCAAACACACACGCGCACACACACACCAACACACACACACAGAGAGAGAGAGAGAGAGAGAGAGAGATTCTTGGTGCGCGAGAAATCGATAGCACCCCGACCCCTTTCAGCGTCCCTATCAACAAAGAGCTGACTGTTCCACCGCTCGACTGTCGGTGCTTCTCGTTCGCAGATCTCTCGACCGTAGAACAGTTCGTCCCAAAGAGGGATTGGCGGGGTTCGGAGTTTGTCGGCAAAGTTCGGTAATTTTCGTCGTGTATAGAAGGAGACGACACCGCCCATTGTCAACGGATATAGATCTGTCTTTTAGCAAGGTATCGTTGAAGGAGACAGTTTACAAACGTGGGATCTATTATCAATTACAGGTATATTAATTGGCCTTTAATCTGGCGAACGTATTTCATGATGTATGGTTGCGATGATGCATAAGCATGATGTGGGTTTGGTATATATATATATGTGGGTTGGTACATATTTACATGTGTGCGCGCATGCATGCGTGTGTCTGTATGTGAGAGCACGATTGTGTATGCGAGTGAGATTAATTTGATTAAAGGTTTGCAAACAATGCGCTGCTTGATGGAAATATTATCATTTGTTAATGTTTGCATCATCATCATCGTCATCATCATGAAAATAATGACGTTAATGATGATGATGATGATGATGATGATAGTGATGAGGATGGTCGTAGCCGTCATCATCATCATCATCATTGTCATTATCATCTCTCACAAACCTTACCGTTACTCTCTAACGAAGATGACAACAATAACAACAACTACTACTACAACTACCACAACTACCACAACTACCACAACTACCACAACTACCACTACTACCACTACTGTTAATGCTTATCCTAACAGTACCACTAATGCTACTACTACTATACCAATACCGATACCACTGTTGCTAACCTCACCATGGTACTAGTTGTTGTTGTTGTTGTCATCGTTGTCAAGCTGGCGGCCATGTTTATCACGATCCGCCATTTTTGATCCGTTGCGAGATGGAGGCTCGGAAATCGTTCGTCGGCCGTCAGCCAAAATCGATAAAACACTTAATCTCAACCGTATTATGACGATCCGTCCTGGTCTCATGGTCCACTATGAGATAACCTCACTCACACTCACACTCACGATCGCACTCACAATCACACGCATTATGCCGACAGCTCATAATTTATTGAGCTGGAGCGAGAGAAGGCATTATTTCACGATCAACGACGAGTGCTGGAGTCAATGAAGCGTAAATATCAGCCCTTTGTTTGTTAACCCGACTCACCTGGGTTGTAATCCCTCTGTTTGTTAACCCGACTCACCTGGGTTGTTATCCCCCTGTTTGTTAACCCGACTCACCCGACCAATAGTTGGCTGTGATTCCCCTGTTGGTTATCCTGACTCACCTGGGTTGTAATCCCTCTGTTTTTTAACCCGACTCACCTGGGTTGTTATCCCTCTGTTTGTTAACCCAACTCACCTGGGCTGTTATCCCCCTGTTTGTTAACCCGACTCACCCGACCAATAGTTGGCTGTGATTCCCCTGTTTGTTAACCCGACTCACCTGGGTTGTTATTCCTCTGTTTGTTAACCCAACTCACCTGAGCTGTTATCCCCCTGTTTGTTAACCCGACTCACCCGACCAATAGTTGGCTGTGATTCCCCTATTTGTTAACCCAACTCACCTGGGCTGTTATCCCCCTGTTTGTTAACCCGACTCACCCGACCAATAGTTGGCTGTGATTCCCCTATTTGTTAACCCGACTCACCTGGGTTGTTATCCCTCTGTTTGCTAACCCGATTTACTTGGGCTATTATCCCTCTGTTTGTTAACCCGACTCACCTGGGCTGATATCCCTCTGTTTGTTAACCCGACTCACCTGGGCTGTTAGCCCTCTGTTTGTTAACCCGACTCACCTGACCAATAGTTAGCTGTTAGTTTGTGCGATTATTACCCCCACAGAAGGGTGTATTTAGTTCTACGTACGGCAGGCGTTCGAATATAATTCCCATTTTTGTGTGGGATGTTTCAATCCGTAATAAAATGCCGATGCACGAAGGTCTTATTTCATTATATAATTATCTCCCCACTTTCTCTTATGACCTACTGGTAGCCAGCTCCGAAATTAAATAACTCACCCACTCACTCACTCACTCACTCACTCAGATCGCCTTACGCGTTAGTGAAACATGCCTATAAAATATTTCGACACTTGTATGGTCCACTATCCCGACTGAAGTCCAGTTTCTAATGAAAAGCGATCAGCCGTGAGCAATATTCCATTTGTTATCAATATAATTGTATTAATTGATTGATTTTAGACAGGGGTTTCCAGGAATTGAACTTTCAAGCGTGTAAAGTCGTGATCGCTGAGAACGCGATACGGTGACAACTGTTATAGTAACCATCTCCTACGTTTAAAGACCACCAGAATCTCGCTGACCGGTTGTACCATTGCACTGTCTTCGCCTCATATTGGGGGCCTATTTTAGCGAGTGAATGAGTGAATGTGGGAATGCGTGAGTGAGTAAAAATGTAAATATTGCTGTTTTATGGCTACTTTTGAGCACAAGGCGGGCCAAATGGGCCGAGATACCCCCAAACGTAATGAGGCGAAGTGAAGGATGAAACCCCCTTCCGACATAGCCCCGGCCGGAGTTTGAACCCGGGTGCTATTGATATGTGGCCAACCGCGCTACCAGTTAGGCCATGGATACGCCAGAATGAGTGAGTCAGACACGAAATAATCTTTCAAATATGTACGTTATAATGGGATGATAAAAAAATATGATATTAAAAGATTATTTCGTGTCTCAAAGAGTGAGTGAGACACGAAATGGCCTTTATGACGTACAACAGGATGTCCGTCGGCCAGTTCCATATTACCGAGTCGCGTTTTTTGGTTGTTTGTTTATTTATAATCAAAACCGCACTTTTTCTCCGAACTAGATATTGTACTCGACCTTTAACCCGACCGCGATAGAGCTACGGAGGTCTATGTTTACTACAGGGAATACAACGATAGTTCGTTTACTATTTTTTAACGGTTTGTCGACCCGATCCCATCTAATAATAATAATAATAATAATAATGGTACAGTTATGAATTGGGGCATATCCGTGTCTAACGTATCATGAACCCATGTTCTTGTTTATAAATATTTGTACATGAACAGCAACTGGAATTAGTCATCTAGATACCACTACTACTACTACTATTATTACTACTACTAATAATAATATGGATATTATTAAATTAAAAAAATACTAATGATGATGATAATAATAATAACAATAATAATAATAATAATTACGTCAATTTAGCAGTGTCCTTATTAGCAGAAGCCATTCAAATGTTCCGCCATTTAAAATCCCCGAAGAAAACGTGTTTTTTTTTATAAAAAATGTTAAAATGCTTGTAGTTAAATATATTATTTAACTAAAAATCAGCCTTAAAGGGACGATTCTTAAAACCAATGACCGCCTCAGACCAGGTCACGGAACTAGAGGAAATATTGAGCCACAGACTGCCCCGAGTGCTATCTATTTGTCACTTTGTGTGTTGATTCAAATGGTGTCCCAACTTCTGATGATGGTATGTTTATATTTACGTCTAGTTGCCCGTGTAGGGGTACCATCGACCGGGAGACTGTATCCGTAAACATGTAAAATGGTCGTCAACGGAACATAGACACGGATCAATGATCGCACTTGTCTCGTATATATGCTATACGACTTCGTATATGTATAGCTCATATATATGTTACCTGTATAGGTGCGTATAGGTTATTGTGCATAACACCTAGATGTGAGGTAGTTTGATCAGATTAACTAGAATGAAACGCAACACGGATACACACACACACAGAGAGAGAGAGAGAGACAGACAGACACACACACACACACAGAGAGAGAGAGAGAGAGAGAGAGAGAGGGGGGGATCGAGACAAGAGAGAGAAAGAGAGATCTTCATACTTGGAAGCACATGTCATAAAGACAGACGGATAGACAAATAGACAGAGATAAAGATCAAAATACGGCGTCATACACGCGCACACACACACATTCCCCCCCCCCCCACCCATCTCAACAATAACCCGAACGACCCCCACACACCTTTTCTTTACTATTGATATCTGTTGACCACTTACACGCGTCGTGAGGGTTATTTTTTCTTCTAACAATATTTATCCGTCTCCATGACAACAAATGATTCTCCCCGTTCACGACGAACAAATTAGACCAATCGATCTCTAGAAGACAAAAGTGTTCTGGTGAGGTTCGAGTCTTATTGATAGTCTACCATCTAAAGATCAAAATAGCCACCGAAAAGTGGTGTTTAATGATGCTTGTATAATACACACACACACAAGCACAAGCACGCACAAAAGGTGAGCCAGAATTAACCACATCATTTATGTTGCTATAAATATTTCAGAAAGCTGCCGTGTATTATTAGTGGGGTCCCATGGTAACGGTTGCAAATGACCTCAATATATATATGTATATATATATATATATATATATATATATATATATATATCAGCACTAATCAGATATAATATTCATATCGATCAGACATCTATGTTAACCTTTGATGTTGTTTTGATCCCTATCCCAGTTGATGGGGTAGTTTCCATTCACTAAACATCCGACACTAACATCCAGAATATCCGTGTCTTGTTCCAGATTACCTGTATCTTCTTCAATATTACCTGTATCTTCTTCAATATTACCTGTATCTTCTTCAATATTACCTGTATCTTGTTCCAGATTAGCTGACTTCTTTCAGAATACACGTGTCCTATTCCAGAATGTTGTCGCCTTGTTACGGGATGGCTGTATCCATTTACCGGATGTCTGTTCCAGAATCCCTAAATCATGTTCCAGAATACATCATTCTTATTTCTGAATATCTATCTCAGAATGGATATGTTATGTTCCGGAATACGTGTGAGTTCTGGAATGTGTGATATTGCGTCTTATTCAATATTTCTTCTATCTGGGTCCAGATTATTGTGTCCTATTCCAAAATGCCTGTCTCATGTTCCAGAATGACTCTCCTATGTTTCAGAATGTCTGTCTCCTGTTCTAGAATGTCTGTCTCCCGTTCCAGAATATCTGTCTCTCGTTCCATAATGTCTGTCTCCTGTTCTAGAATGTCTCCTTTATGTTTCAGAATGTCTGTCTCCCGTTCCAGAATGTCTATCTCTCGTTCCAGAATGTCTGTCTCCCGTTCCAGAATGTTTGTCTCCTGTTCTAGAATGCCGTCTCCTGTTCTAGAATGTTTGTCTCCTGTTCTAGAATGTCTGTCTCCTGTTCTAGAATGCCTGTCTTTTATTTTACTAGAGATGTTGCCTATCTCATGCTATAAGTATTAGGTGTTAGGTTGGTTGTAACAGTTCTCAGATTACAAGTTTACAAGTTCATATCATATATAACTGGTATAATCTTGATGTCAGAAAACGTATTCTTGGTGTCTTATTACATGTATGTGGTGTAAGATGGTATGTTCTTGGTGTCATATAAATATATATATATATATATATATATATATATATATATATATAATATTTGATGTACACTTATATGTGTCCCCTCTCCGATTATCTATATCAGATATGAGACAAATTACATGTTTATGCTGACATAGTACATGTTCTTGTAATCAACTTACAAGTTCCCGGTGTGTTAGTACCATGTGCTGCAGTATTCCAGGTGTGGGTTAGAATCCTCTATGCGGCATGCTTCATTCGATTGTCTCATTTCCCGAGGGAGTCACCTCTCAGCGTATATGTATATAAATATTCATCGCGTCAGATTAAATGTTAGCTTAAAAGTTAATAATGTTACATTACATGTTGTCATGCTGCCGATGTTCAGTTACATGTTTCGGTTCGACATAATAATGTTCGTAATCTCCGCCAGTCGTTAAAAGATTACGTTTTGGACATTCGTCTATTGTTGTCTAAGAACTTACTATTTCTTTCGATTGATGATGATGATGATGATGCTCTACTTTGGATTAGACGTCTGTAGAAGGCGAGTAGAATACCTTAGAGTATCAACAACAAAAACGATATCAACAAAAATGGCAGAGTAGCTCTACTTGAGAAGAAGAGTAGAGCCGATTTTAATAATGTCGGACTTTAGAATACTTTGGTCTTGATTCTACTATACAAGTTAGAGGCCACAGAACAGCTGACACCTGTTATAGAGCCGATGTCACTGGTTCTATAACAGCTGTGACTGATTGTGGAAAACGTGTCACTGATGAGAATAGATCAGGCGTCACTGATTGTTGAATAGGGGTGTTATTGGTTATAGAAAAGCGCATCTGAATATAGAAACGGTATCACTGATTACAGAAACGGTATCACTGATTATAGAAAAGGTGACACTGATTATAGAAACGGTGTCACTGATTATAGAAAAGGCGCATCTGAATATAGAAAAAGTATCACTGATTACAGAAACGGTATCACTGATTATAGAAAAGGTGTCAGTGATTATAGAAAAGGTGACACTGATTATAGAAACGGTGTCACTGATTATAGAAAAGGCGCATCTGAATATAGAAAAAGTATCGCGGATTATAGAATAAGTGTCACTGATTATAGACAAGGTGTAGATGATTATAGAAAATACGTCACTTATTATAGAAAGTGTGTTGCTCATTACAGAAAAGGTGCCACTGATTATAGAAACAGTGTTACTGATTAGAAAAAAAGATGTCACTGATTATTAAAAAGGTGTCGCTGATTATTGAACATCTGTCATCAGTTATAGAACATCTGTTACCAGTTATAGAACATCTGTCACCAGTTATAGAATATTTGTCACTGATTATAGAAACGGTGTCGCTTAATATAGAACATCTGTCACTGATTATACGTGGAGTATCATTTATTATAGAACATCTGCCACTATTTCACGAATGTCTGCTAATGCTAAACGCGTCATCGGCTATTTTAGAATGTCTACCACCGATCGTATGATATCTGACACTGATCACAGAATACCTGTCGCTTATCAGTGAAAACCTATCACAGATTACGGATTGCTCGTCGCCGCTTATAAAATACCTATCGCGTCTGCTCAAGGAAAGATGTCATTGGCTACAGAAAACATGTCGCATGCAGAATACCTGTTGCCGCTAACCGAATACCTGTCGCCGCTCACAGAATACCTGTCGCCGCTCACAGAATACCTGTCGCCGCTCACAGAATACCTGTCATCGCCTATGGAATACCTGTAGCTGTCAGGCTCCCTAAGACGATGAGGACCTTGAGGCAACTCACCCTTTCCCGTCGCCCCATCTCGCCTTACCTAAAGGACGGGCCTGCCTTTCACCAACACGACGCATACCTGTGCCTCGTTAAGTTGCCACTGTTAATTGTCACCTGTTCACGAGAGAAAAAGTTTAGATAATTGAATGGCAGGTTTTGTCTTCATTTCGGATATTTCTGTCCAGATCATGATAAACATGACATTGAGATACCCGTGAAGGTCATGGGTTGGTGCGCTTTTTAGCAAAAGAAATTTGTCGGTGACAGATAATGAGGATGATCACGAAGATGAGAGGAGAATCTTGCGGAGTTTGGTGGCCTATAGCATAATATGGCCTTTAATTAGACATGGATGTTACAATAAGATAAAGATAGATACTCATAAATATGATAGATAGTAGTTTGTTTTATATATATATATATATATATATATATATATATATATATATAATATAATATTAAAAATTGAAGAAAAGATATAATTTGTTGGTTGGGAGGATTAACATGTATGTATGTATATAGGCATGTATGTATGGATGTATGGATGGGTGGGTGGATGGATGGGTGGATGGATGGATGGACCGACGGATGGATGAATGGATGGATGGATAGATGGATCGATTGATGGATCGATGGATAGACATGTATGTATGTATGTATATATGTATGTATGGATGGATGGATGGATGGATGGATGGATGGATGGATGGATATGTATGTATATATGTATGGATTGATGGTTTTTTAAATGGAAAATGGGATATATATATTGTTAACTGCTGAGATGTATTTCTAGGATTTCTATCAACAGATAACCAGCCAGACAGACAGACACCAGCCAGCCATATAGCCAGACAATCAGCCGACCAGCTAGCCAGACAATCAGCCAACCAGACAATCAGCCAACCAACCAGACAATCAGCCAACCAGCCAGACAATCAGCCAGCCAGCCACCCAGACACACACACACAGAGAGAGAGAGAGAGAGAGAGAGAGAGACCCACACAAATAGACATATATTCAGAGATAGACAGACAGATAGACATATTTAGGTCAGGATGGGGTGTTCAGGAAGTAAAACAGCTGAATCTCCCAAGAGCAAGCCTGAAGGTCAACAGGAGAACAAGGGTGATGAGAACAAGGAGGCGGGGTAAGTAATCCCCCCCCATACACAGACAGACAGACAATGTGTCAGTTATGAAAATACTACATAGTATTGTTTTAAAGCATCTTTTATCTATAAAGACAAAGGGTAATCATTTTGAAATATGTTATTCAGTTGACAGATATTCTTTTATATTTGTCTTCTAATAACTAATGTCACGCTATAATAATAATAATAATAATAATAATTATTATTATTATTATTATTTTTATTATTAATTAATTACTATATTACCATTACTGTTATCCTTATGCTGTGTTTAAGATCCTACCATTGTATACCATATATACATATAACTAAAGCTCACACACAAACACACAAGCACGCGCGCTCACGCATACATACACACATACACATACGCACACACATATATTCGCTTTTATTAACATAGAAGGCCATATTCTGAAACGAGATTCTGTTACAAATACACCAAAAAACAACAACAAACTTTGTTGGAAGATTAACTTTAATTTCAAGAGCAATAATGATACTAATGCATCATTGTATGATGTCAAGGACATGTCAATAAACAATAGAGTGGACTAAGCTATGCTGACTATTGGTACTGTCATTCCAGCGTTTACATCACCGAGGATGAAGCGATACAGTATATTGTCAATGAGTTGGCGACGACGGAAGAAAGGGCAAAGAAGATTGTGGCTCAAGTAAATCATAATGACGATGGCAAGATATCAAATGAGGAACTGGTCGAGATGTGGGCCAAATGTAAAGAGAGGTAAGCATAGGGCTTGATATATATATATATATATATATATATATATATATATATATATATATATACATACATATATATGACTTATATATTATACTCATACCCACCCCTCTATTTATTAACCCATATAACATTATTTACAGACGAGCCGAGTTGAAGTCCGAGTTTGAGGAGATAGATAAGGATAAGTCCGGTTATATAACGACAGATGAGGCTGTTCAGGTCTTCTCTAAGAGGTTTACTGGCTTACCCGAGGCCAGCGTGAAGGCTATCATTAAACGTTATGATAGTGACGGCTCTGGCAAGCTACGTTATGACGAGTTCATCTACTTCTATGGCAACATGATAGTCAAGTATGTTATTGCCGTTGTCTCTCTCTCTCTCTCTCTCTCTCTCTCTATATATATATATATATATATATATATATATATATATATATATATATATATATCAGATTTTCATATATGTACCTATCCATATGGATTCCTTTAACGTGACTCTGTCGGTGCTGTATGGATCTTCAGTTCCTGTGCAAATAATCCGATAAAATATCACGATCACATGCACAAGTAACATGTTTACAATAACATGTTTACAATAATATGTTTACAGTAACATGTTTACATTAACAACATCGCCCTCTTTACAATCCCGTTTAATATCCACCTGCCTTTCAGGCGTGAGACCATCGTCAAGGAATTCGAGAAGCTCGATCCCGATAACAAAGGACAACTTCCGGCCAGCGATCTGGAGCGGATTCTGGTCGACGTGTGCGTGATTGACGATTACATGGCGAAGAGTTTGGTCGAAGACTGCGACATGAATAAAGACGGCCTCATCAACCGGCAAGAGTTTGAAAAACTACTGAACGACATGTTCGAATAAAAAAACAAATACCCATTTAGACCATCTGAAAATAAACACCCACTGAGACTGTCTGAACACAAACACCCACTGAGAGCATCTGAAAACAAACACCCACTGAGACCATCTGAACACAAACACCCACTGAGACCATCTGAAAACAAACACCCACTCAGACCATCTGAAAACAGACATCCACTGAGACCATCCAAAAACAAACACGTACTCAGACCATCTGAAAACAGACATCCACTGAGACCATCCAAAAACAAATGCCCACTGAGACCATCTGAAAACAGACACCCATTGAGACCATCTGAAAACAAACTTCCACTGAGACCATCTGAAAACAAACACCCACTGAGACCATATGAAAAATAACAGAAACGTACACTCAACTGGAAAAGAGAGACCAAACATGGCGCCGAGTACAGTCTTGTTGTTGAATAGAAATCTCAATTTTTTTTACGGATTCGATATAAAGTAGGATTAATGTAAACATTTAGAAGGTTTCTTTGGCAGGTTTTTGTAACAGTTTATGAATTACGTATTTTTCTACCTGCGGCTCTTTGTAATATTTACGCTTTATAAAATGATCGATATATTTATTTATGGTTTTTTTTAAATCAAAGGTACCAGTATGTCAAATATATTTGCAAATAATTCTCAACGGTATTTCTTTTAGATTTGGTTATTCTATTTAATATATTTATATAATTATAGATTTGTAAAAATTAATATTACATAATTTAGGTGTGCTGCGGTGTATATTCTAACTAATACAGTTATTGATTCTTATTAATAAACCATATTTTGTTCATGTCGACACAAAATTAGACATTTAATGAAACGTGTTAATGATATATAAAATAACATTTCTACTGTAAATAATGTAGTCAGATTAATCTGTGATATCACGTGCATATATATATATATATATATATATATATATATATAAACAATTAAACATAGATCTTTAAATGCTTGTGTTATTTTTAACTTCATTATTGTTTTTAAATATACTGTCAGTTATAAATAATATTGATATTCAAAATCAATTTATTTTATTATTGTTTTGCCAGGTAATAGTTATATCATTATTGTTGCTGTTAATATAATATCCATATAAATTATGAATAATGCGTCTAATTTAGGTTTGGTTGAAATCGCTCTACGGCATTCGTCACGATTGTTTAGAAAGAAATCTAATTCACTGTACAGTAAAATGTGTTCACACAGCAATCTGCCTTAATAGTGATCCTAACATTCGTTGCATTCAGTAGACACCCATCACAACAAGAAACCCCGCTAAAGTACCACCTCTGTTAACCAAACAGCTAAAGCGTTCTTAAAGATTTCACTTTAAGACAGGATTTGCTGAATATCGTCTGATATTGTTTTGGGAATAAATACGAAGTTTTTCTAAAATGTAAATCTTAGGTTCAAAGAGAGTTTATCAAAAATATGACTCAGTATTTGTAAGTAAACATCTTATTATTAAGGTCATGCTAGATGTATTTGTTTATTATATTTTAATAGGATTATATTAAACCATTTTTTGTGAACAACAAAATGTTAACATATTTGGCAAATATAATGTTTGTTTACTTTCTTTGTCTGTACTGAGGTATTCGCCTCTTTGTGTCTAAGCATTTCATTTCCGTATTAGCACGAGTATTCGAACATGTGCGTGCAAGCTCGCGCGTGTGTATGTGCGTGCGTGAGTGTTTATATAAAAAGGATAACGTTTTACGACCACTTTCGTGCAGAAGGTAGACTAAATGGGCCGAGCGACCTCCAAAGGTAATGAGGTGAAGTGAAATATGAAACAGCCCTCATATCTCTCTCTCTCTCTCTCTCTCTCTCTCTCTGTGTGTGTGTGTGTGTGTGTTGTGTGTGTTTTAGGGTACATAGTAAGAGGCAACAGGCACAGAGCATCAACATATCTAAACATCCTTCGAAACCTACCTCCATAAATCTAAATATAACTATACATACATTAATCTAAAAATAAAATCTTCCATACCTCCACATATTGATAGATGTATGCGTATACCTAAGCATGTGTCTGGTCTACTCATCAGCCTGTGGGAACCAGCTAATTCGCTTTTCGTACGCGACAAATATGTCACGCCCACAGGAAAGCGGCTATATGCAGGCTACGTACAAAAAGCGGAAGCACGTGAAAACATACCATTTGATATCACAGCTCGCAACAAACAACACGTGCGTGTGGTTCAATGGTGACTTGCTACATACATATCATAAACTATTTTGACACCACAGTTTACATTCAACAGTAATTTTCTGTGGTCCAAAAGAAACCTGTATATAAAGCATTTCGACACCTCAGATGCTGACCTCGGCTTTATTCTGGGTTCGAATAACTGAATAAATCCTACGTCCGACTGGCTGGCGTCGAAGTTCTTCTCTAACCTAAGTGAAAATTCAAGTCCTATATATAGCCTCAGCGTGTTAACAAACATTACAGTTTGTTCATAACAAAGAGAATGTACACTAACTCAGTATGGACTCACTGAAGCGATTTAACTAGAACGAAATATCGCCTCAAACCTGAGTAAATACTATGGTTTACTCGAACCTAACAGCTAACCCTCATACGTTTCCGTTCATCACTAAGGGAACGTTCATTCACGCTTAATTCACGCAAATTTTAGCTGCACATACTTGCACGAGTTTCACATTTCACACAGCGGGTAGCGGTACACAGCAATTTCCAACGGTTCAAAGAGAACCTTACACGAAATACAAATGTCCACATCACAGACGATGACTTCAGCTTCATCCTAGGATCAACTATCCGGAGAGTAATCCTGTCTGGATATCACTCTCATTGAAAGAGTCAGATCCTTATTGTACTGAAATCGTCTAAATCTTGGGATTCCGATAAAGACGGCTTTTAATGGTCTCTGGAAGCGTCATCCTGTCGGGATTAATAGTCGTACAGACTTTGGTGGCGTACATATAAATACATTCGGTTTGACAATATAACGTCATACTGAGCTCCGGTGACCTAGCGGTTAAGCACCCGGCACTTGGTTCAGAGGGTCACACATTCGATCCCAGCAAGAGGTCAAACCTTTTCCAGAGATTAATTTCTCGGCTCACAACGTCGTGGGTGGCTGACCACATTAAAGGACGCGGCCGTTATCAAAAATAAAGGGGGATATTATAGACCCCCCCTAGGACGTAAAACACTCTGGCAGTGACCACCCTCAGGGTATTTCGGCTCCATCTTTCCGTACTGCTCCCCTGTGAGTGGTGGGGGGAGGATTTCCTCAACCACTCCAACATAGAGGCTGTGCTAAATAAACGACAGCCTGATGATTCTCCCCGAAAAACAAAGCAAGAAGATAACAACAAAGTTAAAGCAAATTATTACTGGATTAGAACAAAACATCGTCTCCAATCTTTAATTAATATTATGATTCTAACAGTTAATACTCTAATAGTCGTGATGGCGCGGATGGTTAGGGCGTAGAATTAGTAACCGAAGGGTCGCGGGTTCGAGGTTCCGGAGCTGCAATGCTATCATGTGAAGAATGGTTCACTCAACCAGAAACGAGAACCTGACAGGACGTGATGTCAGCCATGTGTGTGCGTGTGTCAAAGTGTGCGTGTCTCAGTGTGCGTGCATGTGTGTGTGTGTGTGTGTTACGCTTTGCGTCTATAATGGCAGCATGTGTTATAAGCTCACCTGAATTTATTGTTTTGACATGGATAGACCAGAACAATATAATCACGATATATTATTCTCTATGTCAGTGTCTCTTTACACTGCAGTATAACTAGAATGAATAAACAAATGTACACACATGCCCACACATGCGAGCGCGCACACACGTACACACAAACACACACACAGAACCGCGCGCGCTCGCATACACACAAGAAGATTAGGTCTAATCGGTCAACCTCAATATATCATATCTTTATAATCTGATCTCTCTTCATAAACCTCAAACATTAACTATTTGCAAAAGAGATATCTTTACTTTTGTATTGTGTGAGAGAGTGAGTGAGTGAGTGGGTATGTGAGTCAGTCGGTTAGTCAGTCAGTCAGTTAGTCAGTCAGTCAGTCAGTCAGTGATGGAGGAAGCACAATAACTCTGATATTAAAATATCATATGTTGTCAAGTCGCGCCTCAAATCAACAGGAGATAGAAGATTATCATCACGTGTCATCTCCGTTATCTCATCTTATTTTATTGATTAGCAACATTTATATATGATATCAATATTTATTTCTAGGTCAAGACTAATCTATTTCAATTATCTATTATTCCTATACGATAAACTACTTTTCGTGTTTTGGTAAACATATATCTGGTCAATAACATTTTCGACGTAAACTTTCTTTTGTTTCATTAAATGTCGTAAACATAAAAATAGGCTTTATTATTGATTTTATTATTATGAACGAAAGTCTGAACAAACCTTTCATATATATATATATATATATATATATATATTAAAGCCTTAAAAGGTTGCTGCTGTGGAGGGCTACTTGAGCCTTCGGTCATAGAAATAAGGGTTTATAATAATTATTTAAAAAACTTAATTTTAATAAGTAAACATCATAGTCCCAATAATAGTTACAGTCAATGTCATATTCACCTCCATTTATGACCTTTTTGTCAAATGTTTGTCAACACACATATAAACACACACATTCTTATATATATATATATATATAAAAAGAGAGAGAGAGAGAGGGGAGAGGAGAGAATCTCCATTAACAAAGACAACTCTATTTTCCCCCCCCATTCGCCTTCTATATCTAATTAAAGTGCTATCTCTACATATCATTAAACCATTCTAATCCACTTGAGCTGTCTAGTTCTACTATAACAAAGCACCCCCTTCGCACACACACACACATACATACCTGTATGTAGAGTCGTACTGTCCGCTAACTAATGAACAGAAAACAAAGTCTATAGTACAAAGTCTGTTATGCGACAAATACTTTAATTATAACCTGTCTTTGAGGTCTCTATCATAGGATACCAAACATTCGAGTCTACAGGTAAGTCAACTGTAACACAGGATACATATATACATACACACACACGCAAACATACACACACACATATATATATATATATATATATATATTTATATATAGTTTATATGTTATAAAAAGACGAATTTAAATAAGTTGGTTTTAAGAACCTTAAGGAGCGCCTACATGGCCTAATTGGTTGCACGTTTAGCCACAGATCTATAGCACATGGGTTCAAACTACGAACGGGTTATGTCTGAAGGGTGTTTCATCTTTCACTTGGCCTCATCACCTTTGGAGGTCGCTCGCGTGTTCGAAGTTCGAGCTCAGCAAGGTATTTTCAATACCTTTGGAAAGGAAGGAAGGTTAGAAATAAGTATCCATATCTTCCTTATTCAACTGGGTTCTCATAAGGAGTAGGGAAAGTGGTGAGTCATTTCAAACATGGCGACATCACTGACTAATCCATTGACCTATTTATAATGGCTGTTATCACTGGCAGAAGCTGATCCACACACAAAACATTC
Organism: Paralvinella palmiformis; assembly: GCA_025642065.1. Classification (NCBI taxonomy): domain Eukaryota; kingdom Metazoa; phylum Annelida; class Polychaeta; order Terebellida; family Alvinellidae; genus Paralvinella; species Paralvinella palmiformis. The sequence continues at coordinate 27,583 of JAODUP010001785.1, forward strand.
GAAAGCCAAGTGAGCGATGGATCTGATTCAGTTAGCTTGTTCGGAGGTTTGTTGATTATCTGCTTGTCCTAAACGCATCCATGTGGACATTTCGGGTATTATTTGGGGAATCAAAAATTACTTTATTCCTGATGATTTCCTCCTCATGAAGAAATCGCTGAACTTGCCTGCGAGGAGTTGAGCAGAGGTAAAATGTGGAAGATTTACATTTGAGTTACTTCCCATCGAGTTCCTAGTTAATTTGAAGAGTTTCTTTTGATCTTTTCCACATTCCTTAATCTTTGCGGAATAGATCAAAAGAAACTCTTTGAATAGTAGCGTATTCATTTTCTAAAGATCCCTATATAATTCATATATCTATCTGTTTGTCTTTCCTTCTATTTGTCTGTCTGTCTGTCAGACTGTCTGTATGTCCGCCTGTTATGGAGATATAACGTTCGGTAGATCCCGAACACTGTTGATTGGTTACCAGTTTATCTTTATTAATCCGCGTAATGTGGCCGCATTTTAACTTTGTTATACATACCTGTTACAGAACCTGTTAAACAGACCGTTATACAAACTGTTAGGGAACCGCTGTACCGATTGTTAAAGAAGATGGACAATCTAGCAGTGACAGTTAATGACGAAGATGAGAAAAAACGATTTTCTGAGATATCATCTAAAAGTTGGAAATCTGATGTGAATAATAAATATGAAGTGTTCAGGTAAGATACTTAAGCATATTATTCAATGAAATGCGTGCGTGTGTGATTGATTGATTGATTGATTGATTGATTGATTGAGTGAGTGAGTGAGTGAGTGAGTGTCCACCCTTGAATGAGTGAGTGTCCATCCTTGTATATCTACCCACCAAATAATAGACGAATCCCTAAGAAGTAAAGTAGAAGTGTAGTGATAATGTAGGATTG
>JAODUP010001786.1:0-29101 GCA_025642065.1 Paralvinella palmiformis
AGATCTCATGGAAAGGCGTTTAGTAAATAGTTTTAATGGTTTTTAAACATCACAATTACACTTATAATATGAATCTCTTTTAGTCAAATAACACACGCGATTATTAATTAGTGCTGTCCATCTGAGACATGTGACCGAGAGGCTTCTAGCTAGGAAAATGAATCCCATAAATACAGACATCAGCCGGATTCGAACCCAAACACTGGATATTTGCATGACAGTGCTCAAAAAGTGTACCGCGTCATTGGATTGCCCTTCGAGAGCGGCAAGAAATATCGATCTTCAGAAATTAAATATATTAATTATTTATTTTTAATGCAGAAAGCTGTGTTATACTATGTGTATATAATAACAAAATGGATTTCGTTTCAGGGACACTTTATTTATCATTCAATCCCATATACACTATTTTTCACTATAGCCACCTGATAGCCTGTAATTTCTTTGTTTACCTTCGAAAGTGGTAACAACATTGGCATATGACTCAAAGGCCCACTCCATGTAAATATCCCACATATAGAGGTAACACTCTAATTGGATCTCGCGATCTGAAGCTCGGCAGCAAAATATACTACCAATTACTTGCCGCCCCCCCATAGACATACTTTTCTAACGCGTGAGTTCACCTTACTTCCGGTATGAGAATATGTTCTTCAATACGTTATCATATATCTACTCCATAATGTCTGTGTATTCTTTAAATTCATTATAAAATAAACACATAATAACGTAATGCTTTTAATTGGCGATAAACCTATTTAGTTATAAAAGTTGGAAAGCATATCGATCGTCGCTTGGTTGGCTACAGTCTCAATGTTCGCGATAAAAACCCACTGAATGTCTTCATAATATATATTTCACTCTTTGATTGTGTTGGATAAGAAAATACCTGTTCATAATTTTAGCATGCGCAGTCTATATTCATGTGAATAGGTTAGTCACTAGGGCACTGTTTTATTCTAGTCAGGTTTTATTTCACATCCTGGATTTAAATATAGTTCCCTGTCAAAATAATACATGCCAGTTTATATATATATATATATATATATATATATTCATTAAATCATTATAGTAAGGAGAGACTGGTTGAAAATTTGAATCATTGATAAGATTTAGCAAAACAAATCCCAAATTAATAAATTATGAAAAATAATTTGTATATTTGTAATAAAGCTAAATACAAAAAGGTCCATGTCTTTGGTGTATTGCAAGTTTCAATACCAGAACTGCTATTATTTATGATATATGTAAATGTCATTTCTGTAGCACCATATCAAGTTTTTACTAAATCTGCATTGTTAACGACAAGCAGGAGTGTGTTGTGAAAAAGAAGCAGTGTTGGATTTGAGTGACTGTACGTGACTGCCACATAGACAATAAATTGTCCATCCACCTAGGTGAAATAGATTGCACATTTTTGGTTATAAAACTGGACTCTAGATATTGTTGCAAACGCAGTAGCTTTAAAATGTACAAACAGACTGAAAACTGTATACAAAGATGTCAAACAATATGAATTAAAAGGAAAGAAATCAACTGTATCTCCTTAAATATATTAACAAATCGATTACCCTTATATGCCATGCTACTAAAATATGTGACTTAGTAAGTGGTAGAAAATATCCTGATTAGATTCATGTTAAACCTCACTATCGCATATTATTTTGGGAAATGTATAAATATTACTTATAGAGTAGGGGAATCGACGGTCTCTTTAGGTTACCAGCAGCTATTATCTAATGACGATTCGTTCCATAGTTTTCGCCTTTCACCCTTAAACGGCTTGTTCAGGCATACACCCAACGACTGCAGTAGTGTTGTACACCCTCCGGTATGATGACCTGCATGGATAGATCTATAGATAAGGATTTTGCGACTAAGGTCCGCAAAAAGATTGGGAAATCCTGTATCTAAAAATAATCATTAGCCTTGTAACTATAATGAGTACCGATGACGTATTAGAAAATAGTGAATCCCGTGAAGCAGTTCCTTGACGCATATGTTTCCAGGACAGAAGTTAATTGACTCGTTAGTTGTCGTCCGTTATGTCTTTCAGTCATTTTTCGTATATAAAACATAAAATAAAGATGAAATTAAAAGACACTAGTTAATATATGTTGTAATAGTTGGTGAAAATTAATCGTTATTTATTGAGTAATTATGGATTGATAGACAGCGATGTGGCGATTTTGTTCCGACTATCACTATGGCTCTTGTTGAGTTAAATCCTATAGTGTTGTGTGTCAAGGATGGCCCAAAACATCTTTCCTTCAGCTGGTAGCAAATATGACGCGCGTATAAGTCGAGGTGCTTCTGAGAATTTCCTTTCCCTCCTAAAACATCGACTTAACCACGAGTATTTAGGGTATAGGGTATATAAACTAAAAGTATATTAAACAGTATATTAAACTGAATGCCAGTTATTCTCAAATGGTTATCATAATAGTAAAGGTGTTTTCAACTTGATTGTTATAAGATTGGAGACTTTTGGGCTTAAATAATTATAAATATACTGGTACTAAATTATAAAGTAACCTACCTTTTTCTAGTAAAATATTATATTCTAAATTTGTTTTAAAAGAGCAACTAAAATTTCTCATATTCCAAATTTTAGTTAATAATAAAAATCAGTTAATAGTCGTATTAAATATAAATTTTATGCTGTGGAAAAGTTACTTTATTTCTAATGTTTTAAATCATTCCCTATCTTGAACTTACTTGGAGGACCAAAATGAAAATCAGATGTATACTTGATTCATATACTTGATGAATACACTGATAGAGGAGGAAAGCAAACATCATCATTTCATAACCTGCCAGAAAGCAAACAAGATACCGCAGCTAACAAAATTGTAAAAGACATTGAGAGAGTCGAAGATATGCTATACCAAGGTATAAATTTGAATGGAGTGAAAATAAAGTTGCTCATCATGTTAGGTGGGAGATAGCAGAACCAGAATTTCAAACCACATCTGATAATGGCAACCCTTGACCAAACAACAACAAGAAGAGCCACACTTGCTGCGGCTAAATCTCTGAGACACACGGATAAATGGTCAAATGTGTATATATGACCCGATTTAGCACCAACAGAAAGAGAAAAAGATTTTTAAAAGCACATGAAATTAAAACAGACACTGATTTTATGGGAAATATATGGATACAATTAAACCTAAGCGAGAGTACTAAAGTCATGCTGGGGGTGTATATACAGGAGTCCTACTAGTTCACCAGTAAATGATGACAAATTCCACAAGGTAATAGCTGAGTCAAATAGCAGAGATCCATCACAAGTAATAGTTATGGGAGACTTTAATCACCTAGAAATTAATTGGAACACCAAGAACACGGAGATAGGTATTTACCACCGTAGTCAATTATTCCTGAATGCTGTGAGAGATGCATACTTGATACAGCACATAGATACCTCTACTAGATTTAGGCAAGGACAGAACTCACATATACTTGACCGCCTCTTCACAAGTGAAGACAATATGGTCAGCAATATGGAGTACCATGCAGGATTGGGTTTGAATGACCAGGTAATTAACACATGCTTCAAACAACCAGAAAAAAACAGAACTTCGTTTCCGATAACATAAAGGCGATTACAAAAAGATGAATCAGAATGTACTGAAAATGGATTGGGAAACTGATATAAATGCACTAAGAGCAGAAGATGCATTGACGTTTTTCTCCACAATGTTAAATGACCAAATGAGAAAATACATAACAAAATCAGATCCCAGTAAAGACAAAATGAGAAACTCTTGGATGACCAGGGAAGTCATAGCGTAGCATAAAAAGAAACAGCAAGCATGGAAATTATATCGACTGACTGAGGATCGTATTTTGTAGATACTGCAAGTCCAAGCTAAAGAACAAAATAGGCCTTGGTGACATACAGAAGGAGGATGGAAACCTCACTAGTGATGATCATGAAAAGCCAGAAACCCTAAACAAGTGCTTCACTAGTATGTTCACCAGAGAAGACACAGACACCATACCTATTATGAATGAGCGGCAGGAAAGTGTTACACTCAAAGATGCAACAATTACTCCTGATGTGGATTAGAAGAAACTAAATAAGTTCAATGTTTCCAAGTCAGTGGGCCAGATGGATTCCATCCACTGCAGGACATTCCTGTGAAGAAAGACCCATGGTATGATACTTGGTGATTGGTTTAGTGTACCGATTGTTAGGATTATTGGGAGTTACTCGATTTGTTATTAGAAACATGAAAATGTCCCCACTCATAATGTGACAAATTGTGAATTGTGTCACTAAAATATTTAATAAACAGACTGACCCCTTATTTCAAGGTGTATACTTATGAGAAAGAAAATGTGATGTTTAAAATATTTATTACCTCATGTAAATCTACATCAGTTAGTCGAAAAGGCTGGCCTTGGACAAACATTTAGGGTGTCCTTTAAGGAACCTATCTGCATTTTTTAGAATCGATGTGTTTACTGTAATGTATTTTCATTAATGCTAATGTAGAAAACCTTCTGTCAGCCATCCGGCTCCTCAAATGTCTTTTGGTTAGCCTCAACACAGAGAAACTATGTTCTGCTTCCGCAGATGTGGCAAGCAGTGTACATCATAATACCACTACAATTTTAATATTCGGAAAGGAATCTGAAGCTGCAGATATTAAGTATTTTATCAAAGTATCAGGTAAATCGGACCTGGTAGACTGCCTTCACCACATATTGAACCATCTGGATAGCTCATTATCTAATGATTACTGAGTTGGCAGTTCGTCATGTCATGATTAAATATTTTCTGGGCGAGGCATACCTAGTTTGACCATTAAAGATGGTAGTAGACTCAGCAAAGCACTCATTGACCAACAGTTGTCTGCAGACAAACGGTTCGGCAACTGTTGCAGTAAGATATCAATAAAAGAAATGCCAATTGATCTCTTGTAATAAAGAAGAGGTGTATCAGCAGGTACATTCGAAATATTACACTGAACCCTTGGAACCCTTGGCATTTCCTCTTCAATACTTATGCATGAAACCAGCTGCTTTGCTTCGTTGTACCATCTCTGGAATTCTACACCAATGTCATCCATCAAACATTGAATTTCTGATTTGATATTGTCAATCATTGTGTATATCTCAAAGACGTCAATATCCCTTCTTTATAGTTTAGCTGACAAACTTTTCAAATAATCCAAACTATTCTTCAATACTGTGAAGCCAACAATAACTCCAAAACTATGCAGACTACTTTTCAAAACATGTGACATAGTCTTGGTGTCATTATCCCAATGCCAACGACTTTCATTAAGCTCTGGTTATACATGTGGATTAACCATAGCATCAAGGCAAGGAACCACGTGTTCATAAAGCTCACCACATGTTTCCAAACAAGAACATCTTTCAACCCAGTGTGTCTTGGACAAACCTTTAAGTTTCTCGTGTTGAATATTGGGGCAATAGTGTTTGAACGTAAGGTGCAGGAATTTATGCCTCTTAGGAGAATTGTCAAAATATTGTACTTACTAATCACACTATTGCTTCATTTTATAATGAAAATATAATTTTAATTTGTCTGTTAAATAATAAGACAATAAGACACACATTACACAATACTCAATATGTGGTTGTTTAAGAATGACAAATTCGCAGTACTGCTACTAGTTATTATATTGCCAAATGATATATGGCATTTAAAGATACAGGATCCCTACTTGAGATCGGCATGTGATTCTTACCCCATGAGAGATAGAGGGGTCCTGCCCCCCCCCCGTAGATCAGCAACTGCACGGGTACTAAAGGAACTGTCCAGCGCAATAAAGGTGCCTTTGCAAATAATATTCAGTCAGTCTATTATGGAAGGTACACTACCTAAAGCATTGATAGTGGTGAATGGCAAGTTATCTATTTGGGCAGGAATCCTCAATGGCTCTTCCATGGTATAAGTTCCCATGAGGACTGTCTACAACTCCAGGATGACCTAAATCGGTTAGTGGACTGGTCCTAGAAATAGCAGATGGGATTCAATGAGGCGAAATGCAATGTTCTTCATTTAAGCTCAACAAACCCATGTTATGAGTACAGTATGAGAAATACCTCACTGGATACAATAACAGAGGATAAGGATTTAGGTGTCAGGGATCTGAAATTCCCCATGCATGTGTCCAAAGCGGTGAACAAACAATCAAGAATGCTTGGACTTGTTAGAGAAACATTAACCTGCATTGACGAGACGACACTCCCCAGGCTATTCAACACTACAGTACTGCCTTATTTTGAATATGGAAATGTGAGCTGGTGTCAAAGGTTCCGACGTAACAAGCTGGAATACGAAGGAATCCAGAGGAGAGCCACAAAGCTGATACCAAACTTAAGATGTCTGCCATATAGAGATAGGTTAGAAGCATTGGGGCTGCCATCTTTGTGCTATCGTAGGAGACGAGGCGACATGTTTCAGGTGTATAAGATCCAGAAAAGTATAGATAGGCTCAAATCTAACAAATTCTTCTCACTGGCTGACATATCAACCACCAGAGGGCATAGCCTAAAGCTAAAGAAACGCCGCTCAAGATCAAGTTTGAGACAAAATGTATTCAGTCAGAAAGTGACAAATGATTGGAACGAGTTACCAGCGCACGTAGTAGACAGTGACACATTAAATAAATTCAAGTCCCGATTAGACAAACATTGGATTAAGGAACGTTACAATCTACTGTGATCCATTAAATAAGAAATATTATATCTTGTATAGAAAACAAGACTTGACCGGAGATTTTAACAGGCTGTGACATCACTACTTCGTAGATCTGATATCAAGGTATTTATTGCGTTATACTCGGTTATATTGCGCACTCACACACGCAATTTACATATACTCTGGTAATTAAATTGATACTAGTGAATCTGAATGCTTCCAAATGACTTTACAACAATATCTGCATTAAGTGAGCAAATTACATCATTATCCAATTATTATAGTATTACCTTTTGCAGACTACTGTTCCATAATCTTTGGAACATATCTTGGAAATCATCTGATATATGATAAATAAATAATATATATTTATATATATATATATATATATATATATATATATATATATAGTGATATGTTTAAAGTAATTTGTATGTACAAACTCTTTTTAATAAAGCATGCATTGTTATGAATCACTAACTAATATTAAACATACTGGTAAGCAATTGCGATGTAAATATGTAACAGAACATAATTCTTAAAATACAGTGAATCTGCCCATTTAATAAAAGCATAGCTTGCACATATCTTCATGTTTTTTTGCGCTGATGATAAATTCCTCTGAACATTGGATGTTTTGAAAACAATTGGTGAAATTACGAACATAATTATTTAATTGCCATTGGCATAATTGTTCTTTGTATATTAATCCTTATATGTAATATAGAAAGATTATATTCTTAACAAAGAATCTTGAAGAAATCTTAAATTGGCCAATCAGAGACTGACCAGAAAATAATTAAACTGGTTCAATTACTTTAATATAAATCAGGAAATACTCACTGGCAACATGGCTATAGTCAGACTCTATATATTGATAAAATTAGGGATAAAAAAGGACATAATAAATGTGTTTTCATAAAAAGCTTCTTCCTTTTATATAATACATTTATATTTGTTGATCAAATTCTATTATGCTGGAATGTAAAGGTGACCTTCTCTGATACTATGAATAAGCCTTGTGTTCCAAAATCTTTTCAGATGAGTGAGTTTCATGATGATATATCCAATTTATATGTGCACAGTTAAAAACAATTCTTAATAGCCATATATTATCATATTTACAGATCTAAATGTATTTATCATAACTATATAAAAAAAATTAATTGAATGGATCATAGAGAAACAATTGTTTTAATAGTCAAATAAAATGGAATCTGATTTTCTCATCCAATGAAAGTCAGTATTTAAATCTAACCTGATACTGATACTGTTCTTTGGTTGTTGTTTTTTTCTTCTATATTAGCATGCTTCCTTATATGTCTTATTCATAACAAAGAATCTTTAAATAAGTTTAAATTAGCCAATCACAGTACTGCCAGCAAATAATTAAATGGTAAACTACTTTCTTTAATATCATGAACTACTAGCTGGGAAAATGGCTAAAGTCAAACCCCACATAATGATAAAATTAGATCAAGGGAATGGGGTTTTATTGAAGTTTTCATAAAGACCTTGTTCCTTTCACATAATAGAATTGTATATGTCACCTCTTTATGATAAAATTAGATAAATCCTGGAGTGGTAAAAAACTCTCTGATAACATGAATCATCTAAATTATATCTGCAGTTAGGAATAATTCTTAATAGCTAATGATATCATATTTACAAATCTAAATGTATTTATCATAACTATTTTAAAAAAATTGAAGAGACTGAGTCATGGAGAAACAATTGTAGTTAGTAAAATGGACTATGATTTTACTCATCCAATGGAAGTCAGCATTTTAATCCAGTCTGGTGTTAATAATGTTTTCAGTTATAAAGGTCCTATCTATTAAATAAATGCTAAATATCATTCTTTTATTAATATATAGGAAACATTAGACACAAAAGCAGTTTCAGTGAGCTATTTTTCAGTTGAGTGTGCTATGTTTTGACTTCAGGATCATGTTTCATTTTAACTTGTTAAGCTTCTTTGTAACCAACAAAAATAACATGTGAATAAATCATCAACTAAATACTAAGATTTCTCTTAATAATATTTCCTGTTTCATCAATATTGTCTGTGTTATAGCAAAGTTTACAACCAATGATAGTCACCTAATGTGAAATAAGAGAAATTAACATGATGTGTTTGTCAGAAGACACATAAAAATTGCACACTCATACAGTGCCAGCTGTAGACACTTGGCATTGATAAAATTAGTACTAACATTAGGCTATTCCACTGCCAGTATAGGGAGGGGGGGTACAGGGTTTTGATGTGTATAGCATACTGCCCATTTAAACACCCTGTATTAGTATATGGAGGGTCTTTCACATTAGTATGAGAGGATTAGAGTAAAATAAAAAGGGGAAAGGGTAATACTAACAGGTGTGGATCAAAAAGTATTATTTCATATATCCTTATGGAACAGTACATAATGTATATTTCACAAGTTGACCATTTTTACATTTACACTCTGTGTTTCTATTTCTGTTTCCATAACAAATAGAGTTAATATCACAAGTATATGACTGACTGATTGATTTATGTACACTATAATATTTTAAAAATCTGCTTCTTTATTTTACATATATGACAATCTGACATCAGCTTAATGTCCTTACATTTAAATATATTCATGGGGTCAATATGTATTCTGTGTTGTTAAACAGAGAGACAGATGCCTACCACAGACTGCTATATAAAATGCTGAATTAATAGTCTGTTACTGATCACCCACCGAGGAGAAGACATACAGAGATATACTCTTCTGGAAAGAAATCAAATTGAAAACAGTACAACTGGGTTACATGTAATACTATCAAAGTGATTCTCATAATGTATCATGTGAAATTAAATAAGGTACACTAAAGAAGCACCATAACTTATTTCTCTGTACATTGAACTGTTTCTTTTTTATCTTATTGAGAATCCTGTTATATGAAATATAAATAAAGAAAAATGTAAATGTTGCTTTGTTATGGCCACTTTTAAGTACATAATAGGAATAAGCTGACAGATCAACCTTCAAATATAATAAGGCAATGTAAAAGTCGAGACATCCTTCATTAAGGTTTTGATTCCAAGGGATAGATCGAGTTCTGTGACTGATCACATTACCAATTAGGCCATCCAGATTTCTATATTAGTAAAGATTGCGAATTAAAATACTAAATATTAATACTTGCTGACCAATCAAATAACTCCTGTTTGATCAACTCATTAATCCAGCATTTGCTGAAAAGGCCATTTAACAATACAGTGTTATAATTGGCTGTTTTATGTTTGTTATATTTATGCCAAAGAAACAAAACCAGCAGCACTAATAAGATTTGCTCCAATATTTTCAGATCATATTATTTGCAAAATGAAATAATTAACACATTTTCCTTTATTTTTAAAACATGATAAACCAATATCCGAGTTAAACAAAGCAAGGGATTCCTATGCCATAGAAATAGTACACGATATATATAATTCATTAATTGATTATTAAACCAATGAGTGGTAGTGAATGCATGGTTCATTCTCAAGATAGCAAGAGGTGCTGAGCGATAATCTGCAGAGAAGCGTATATAGGGACCGGTCCTGATTGTTTTGTTTATCAATGATCTCACGGACAGCGTTAAATCCAACATATATTTGTTTGCAGATGACACAAACATATTCCAGGAGGTTGATTCACAGAATGATCGGGTTCGGTTACAACAGGACCTCATTTCACTACAAGAATGGGAAACCAATCAGGTCGCTTCTGAGGTTCCACCCTCAGAAGTATAAAATGCTGACGATCAGAAGCAGAACCAAAATAGCACTGGAAAACAATATTATTTGGACACTCAAACATCACGTAGCACAGCTTGTTTACAAATGTTCTGACCAGTTGTCAGGTAAAATGCAGAGCTTCCAACCATTATGATTTCTGCGGAATCATTACAATTTTCTGTTCTTCATTACCCCATTATGCCCGTACTCTGAAAATAACGATAAATCTGCCTTTTGCCGTAATAGTTCCATATGATGCAGTTCTGTGACTGTCTTAGCCGCACACTGTATCACACCACTTGCATGCTTGTATTTCGGGGGTATCCCCAGGCTGTCGCCTGCTTAGCACAGCCTCTGTGGTTCTCATCACACGGCAGTTGCCCTAGACCACATGGCTTGAAAGCCTTTGCTGTTGTAATATCCACTAGTTTTAATTATATAAATATAGTCTTATATTGTGGCACAGCTACTACTACTCCTTTGTATATAATGATATCACCCTATTGTGATGCCACCTACCTATTTGTTGTCTATTGTTAGCCTAATAAAGTGATGCGTTCTCAGCTGGCGTTATCACTTATTAACTGTTCTACTGAATAGAACATATTGAAACATGGTGGCAGCGGTTTGAAAAAGAAGCTAAATCAACGAACTACAAAGGTAACTAATCACCAATGATCGTTCAAGCACATAAACATACAAATTTGATGTTGGAACTGGATACTATTGAGCGATAATAAGTGAATTGAAGAAAATGGCTGATAACGGCGACCACGTTGTTGCTAGCGCTAACAATCAAGCAGGTCCACCACGTTTGTCTCACCTGAGAGTGAACCCTCCACAAACACTAACTATGATGGATTTGAAAGAAGAGGACTGGAAGTTGTGGAAGCAGGACTGGAAGAATTATGCCAAAATTACCTAGCTTGATAAACATCCCGAAGATGTACAGACCTCTTTACTATTACATTGTGCAGGGAGGAACATTCTTAGAATATACAATACATTCGAACTCACGACAGATGAATCTCACACAAACCCACAAACTGTGCTCGAAAAGATGGATGAATACTTTACATGCGAGATTAATGAAACGATGGAATGATTCAATTTCAACAAAAGAAACCAAGAAATGGATGAAAATGTTGATAGTTATGTCACTTGCCTGAGTACTCTAGCAAAAACATGCAACTTCTGTGACACTTGTGGAGACAGTCTGATCCGTGACAGAACAATTATGGGAATCAGATATGAAGTCTATGAGAACAGTCAAGCTGATTTATTGAAGGTGGGTAAACTTACCCTCAAGGAGTGTATTAACATTTGCCGCAGTGTCGAAGCAACAAAAGGGCATATGAAACTGATGTCTTCAATTGTGAAAGAGGATATACACAAAGTCTCTGTGCGCTCAAAATATAACCCCAAGAGGCCAGTGAATGACAGAGGCAAGCATCAAAAGTACAGTGCAAAAGGAACTATGAGCAGATGTAAATTCTGTGGACAAGAACATGTTTTTAAGAAATCTGAATGTCCTGCATGGGGAGCTATCCGCAAGAAATGTCACCATCGAAACCATTTTGCTATTGTATACAAGAATAGCGACAATAAACCGAAGAAGGTCCATGCAGTTCAGAAAGATGAGAATGACTCCAGCAGTGATTCTAGCAGTGTCGACTACATTAATGCTGTACGTCATCACATATATACTGTCGGCGACGAGTTGAGCAAACCACTGTATGCGTCGATTAAAGTAAACAAACAGGCAGTGAAGTTTCAGATAGACCCTGGTGCCACTATAAATGTGATACCAAGAAGATTCATGAAGAATATCCAACTATCGAATGCCAATACCACACTAGAAATGTGGAATGGTGCAATGACACATCATATTGGCAAGTGTAGGATTAACATCAAGAATCTTCATAATCAGAAAAAATATTCTGTTGAATTCATGGTAGTGGATAAGCCTCTAACACCACTACTCGGACGGAAAGCTGCAGAACACATTCAACTCATCACCGTTAACTATGACAACCTAGCACAGATACATGCTACTCATGAATTTACAGAACCTACTGTACTGACTGACTATCCAGCAGTATTTGATGGTGGTCTGGGTACACTACCAGGAGTAGTACATCTACATATTGATGATACTATCCAACCAGTCTCTAGTAGACCCAGTAGAATACCCATCACTCTGGAGAAAGAGGTATCCCGGTAACTGGACAACCTAGTGAAGCAAGGTGTAATCTGTCCAGTAAATGAGCCATAAGAATGGGTGAATCAGATGGCAGTTACTACTCGTAATTCAGGAACCTTCAGAATATGTATTGACCCGAGGCCTTTGAATGTAGCACTGAAGCGTTCACACTACCAACTTCCAACAATAGATGAAGTTCTGCCGAAACTAGTGAATGCATGAATAATATCCAAACTGGATCTAGAGCAAGCATTCTGGCACTGCAAACTAGATGAAGAGTCGAGTAAACTCACTACATTTGCAACTCACAAAGGCAGATTTAGATGGCTAAGATTACCATTTGGAACCAGTGTGAACAGTGAGGAGTTCGAGAAAAGGCTAAACCAAGCTTTGGATGACATTGATGGAATAGTTTGTGTAGCAGATGATATTTTTGTCTATGATGTAGGTGATACAACAAAAGATGCTACGGAAGATCACCAGAAGAAGTTAACACTATTGTTAGAGAGATGCACCAAACTAGGAATTAAACTCAACAAGGCTAAATCAATATTCCGTTGTACAGAAGTACTGTTCCTCGGACATCTGATAACCAGTGAAGGTCTAAAACCGGATCCAGGAAAGATTGATGCCATCCTGAAGATGAAACAACCTACCACAGTCCAGGAAGTACAAAGGCTCAATGGAACTGTGAATTATCTGGCACGTTTCTTGCCACAGTTATCATCAGTTATGCAACCTCTGATGAAACTAACCAGGAAGGAGCAACCATGGATTTTGGGGCGAGAACAAGCGAAGGCATTCTCTGATGTGCAGAAGCTGGTAACCCAAGCACCAGTTTTGATGTACTTTCATGTCAACAAACCTATCACTGTTCAGTGCGATTCAAGTGAAAAAGGAATGGGTGCAGTACTACTCCAAGGTGGTCGACCTGTTGTGTATGCCAGCTGAGCACTACGAGATACTGAAACAAAGTATGCTCAGATAGAAAAGGAAATGCTCGCTATTGTCTGGAGTCTGGAGCGTTTTCACCAGTACACATTTGGAAAGCACATAGTAATACAGAGTGACCATAAACCACTAGAATCATTGATGTGTAAGCCACTCTCCAAAGCCCTGTCCAGACTACAAGGCATGATGATGCGTCTTATGAAATATGACACAGAAATCATATATACCAAGGGAACCAACATATTCATTGCTGACATGCTATCACGTGCATATGTGAACTACCCTAGTACTGAACAATCTGACTTAGAACATATAAATGCTGTTCAGCATCTTCCAATCCGTCAGGAACGTTTGAAACAGATACAGCTTGAGACTGAAAGAGATGATAACCTTCAAGCTCTAAAACAAATCATCATGCATGGATGGCCAGACCAGAAATCCGATGTACCACCTAATTTGATACCATACTATGGTATGCGTGATGAATTAACCACACAGAATGGTCTTGTTTTCAAAGGTGAACAGATCGTCATACCCATTGGACTTCGAGCTGATATGAAGAAAGCAGTTCATTCATCGCATATTGGGATTGAAGGTTGTTTAAGAAGAGCCAGAGAATGTCTCTTTTGGTCAGGTATGTCATCAGAACTGAAACAATACATCAGTACGTGTGAAACATGGCGAATGCTCGAAATAGCACCAGCTAAGGAAACCCTGATGTCTCACGATGTACCCGACCGACCTTGGCAGCAAGTAGGGATTGACCTACTCACTCACAAATCAGTTGACTATGTAATAACAGTGGACTATTTCTCCAACTTCTGGGAAATTGATTAACGTAATCGTACAACCTCGAATGCCGTAATTTAAAAAAATCAAAGCACACTTTTCAAGATATGGCATACCAACTACGGTTATGACGGACAATGGGCCTCAGTTCACAGCAGAGGAGTTCCGTAAATTCGCACAGAAGTATGACTTTGAACATATCACATCCAGTCCACACTACCCGCGGTCCAATGGGAAAGTTGAAGCAGCAGTAAAATCAGCCAAACGTATGCTGAAGAAAACACGTGAATCAGGAGCTGATCAGTATCTGGCATTATTGGACATTCGCAACACACCCACAAGCGACCTACCTAGCCCAGGCCAACGTCTAATGAATAGACGTACACGTACATTACTACTACCAATGACTGATCGTTTGCTGGAGCCCGCTTTACGCACAGACACAAAGTCAGTTACAATATGCTAAAAACCAACAAGTAGCATATTATAACCGAAATGCCAAAGACTTAGTTGTTCTAGAAGAAGGCAATGTCGTAAGGATGAAGCCATATTCTCCAAATGTTACATGGGAAAAGGGTGTTATAACCAAGCGTGGATACAGATTCTGGAACTTACCGCCGCAACCGATCTCACTTGCGTAAGACCAATGAATCAGACCCTCTAAGTGATGCCTATTCGTCAACCACCAATGCCAAAGTGAAGCGTTATGTAGCTGACCAACCAGCAATGAGTGATTACTCTACAGCTACACCAGTAAGCGAAGATGTCTATAATGACAGACCAACGTCTACCTAGCAGAACAACACATCTGCTACAATGCTGAAACCGACTCGTGTATCACAAAAATCAACCAAGGGAATACACCAGCAAAATTAAACCTATGAACAATATTCAAGTGTTTATTCATATCACCACTGATTTAATCATTTTGATTTACATATATCATACATTTGTAAGAAGGATGTTGTAATATCCACTAGTTTTAATTATATCAGTATAGTCTTATATTGTGGCACAGCTACTACTACTCCTTTGTATATAATGATATCACCCTATTGTGGTGCCACCTACCGATTTGTTGTCTATTATTAGCCTAATAAAGTGATGCGTTCTCAACTGGCGTTGTCACTTATTAATTGTTCTACTGAATAGAACATATTAAAACATTTGCTGGAAAAAAAATTAAATATATCTGATTGAAATTGATTTTAATAGATAACACTAACATTTTGAATAATTTGGGACACCTTTTCCTGTAACTTTTAAGAAACCAAATGAGATCATGGGAATAATTAGGAGATCTTTCAGTTACCTGGACATCCAAAGTTTTAAGTGGCTATTTAAGGCAATGGTCCACCAACACCTTGAATATACGCCCTTCCAAACATAAGACAAAGCAACAAATATCGGAAATGTTGTTATTAAAACCAGCGCCTTGCAGGGCATAATAAACCCTCCTACATGCATTAATTCTGTTATTAAAGCGTACATTTGGCTTATCGTGTGATAAAGTGACACCTAAATAGTTCACACTGTCACTTTCTTTAAGTGTTGCACCGTTAAGCATCCACTGAGGATGTGGAGCTAAATTACAATTAACAAATATGGTGCATTCAGTTTTAGATGGATTAAATCATGAACCATGTTCTGTAATATATTTGTTTGCAACATCAATTATATGTTGCAAGCGAGAAAGGGTCAAACTGGTTAATATTAAATCGTCAGCATAGCAAAATACATAAAAATAATGCATTATTAATATTAATACCACCTTTATGTAAACTACCGTTTAATTCACACAAAAAGCGGTTTTAAGAAATATGCCAGAAAGATTCAATTCCTCCATCAGTGCAAACTTCATGCTTAACTATTACATTAGCCAATGTATGGATGGCCCTGTTCTGAGTGTGGCCAATACACCACTAACCATGCACGTTTGGCGGGGTTGCACTTCGAATTTCCCAAACGACTTGCCAGCTTTTTATTTCAAATAATTATGTTACTCCAAGTGTATAGAATCCGATTGGCACACTTTCGGCACAGATACGATATAATTAAACACAAGAAATTGATCAATTTATCTGTTCAAAACTGTGTTCGCATAAAGCCATGATAAAATAAATGTCAGTAAGACATACGCATGTGCACGCTGAAATTCCGTAACACTTGACTTGATTACGCAATCCTAAATAAAAACACCCTCCGGCAAAATATTTAGAGCGCGTTTGTAGCACCATGTGCGAATCAATCTCCATAATATAATTAATTTTACGGCTTGTACCTCAGCAATATTATGGAATTTTAATAATAAACCATAAGGATAACCAAAGGCTTATATTGTTAAGTTGTGCTTAAATTGTTTAAATTGTGGTGTGGAACATTATTTTGCACGACAGTGTATTCATAGTTGTATTTTCAATGTTACATGATCAAATGATAGGTGGCCAAGATGGCGAACCGATGTTTGTGCTATTAAGATATTGCCTATTAAATTCGCGTTTATTAGTGTTATGATGAACGATCTCGTCGACCAAAATATCCCGCTGAATAAATAAATGTGAGTGTTATCCAAATTTATTTTTATTTTGTCACGATCTGTAAAAAAAAGTCGAAGTGAAACGTCGCCAATTTAGCATAGGTAGCGGTCAAGCTCTCCCCGGGCACCAGAGAGCGCTATTCAACCGCTATTCACATATGATAATATGCTTATTCGCAACAAAGTGGCAAACCTTAGCATAAGAAGAAGAAGAAATTACAAAAGGCCTGAAATGTTTGTCAGTAATGCGTACATGTTATAAGTATGCAGGCAAACAAAACCGTGCAAACTAAATAACCCAGTCTAGCGAACACATCTAACTCCCCGGCACTTTATCCTGAACAATAATGATTGCTTGTAGATAAAAAAGTGGAGCCCCCATGTGAATAATAAAAGAAATATTTGAGTTGGTATTCTACATCTCTCTCGACGTTTATCACTAAAAGGTATCTAGATATGAGCTTATTATATGTAAAATAAACTGATCATTATCTATAATGACATTGATGATAAGACAACTTCAGTAACTTAATCCCGGTTTAACTCAACGACGAATAGATCAGATACTCACTGGTGGTAAATATTAACCGTTTGCTTTATACATTTCTACTCACTCATTCAGACGATTCAGTCATTGGCTCACTCCCTCATTTCCTCCCTTGAGTTATACCAATTCTAAACAAGCTAACAGTGTGTTCTATAATACCAAGTTCTCCTTGTGATCGCTCAAAAATATATTATAATTATATATTTTGAGTGTTGTGTAGAAATTCGTGTGCGCGCTCTCTCTCTCTCTCTCTCTGTGTATTAGTGTGTATTTACTTAGCTAAATTTCCAGTTTCTTTGGAATGAACACATTATTGTTGACTAATATATGTGACGGAATAACACAAGTAACCACAATGGATATTATATAAATGTGGTTTGTTATCATGCTATGTCGTTTGTATGTCATGTATGTATCATATTATGTATAACAAATAAAATGAAAAGTCCAGAGCCACATTCATGAGCACAATCAAACAAAACGATATGATAATAATAATTATATATCACAGTAACAACAATAATTTTATTGAAGAACTGGAAAGTGGTTACTGGTATTATAGCAGGAGTACACCCAATATATATATATATATATATATATATATATATATATATATCGTTCCCTACTCATTGATTTCTGGACTAGAATACAAACTTTATGACGTACTCTAAAAGCTTATATATTTCTTAAGATGACTTTCGTGAAACAAAAATTATGTAAACAATTACACAAAATTGCATAAAAACAAGTTATATATCAAGATTAGATAAGACAAACAATGTTTGGTACATACACAGTCCCAGTGTCTTACTGAAAATCTAAACTCTATCACAGTTAGCGCTTGAATCAAACAAGTAAACAATATCAATATTTATAGTTCTCTGCTTAAAATATAAATAACATAATAATTATACTTGTATTAATAAGATAACTAGACCAATTTGTTTACGTTGTTCGTGTATTAACTATTATAGTGTTATCGTGTATCTGGTGTCCTAGATCTCCGTGTATTGATTACATCGCGTTATGTGCATGTTCCTGGTATAGGCTTGCTATCTGTCCGGCAGATAAAGCCTGGTCATAGAAACAGATCTGTCGAAGAAATAATAATATTGTTAATAAAATAAAATTAATAAAGCTTTCATTTTAAGACTAAATTTGGCAAAGTGTGAATGTCCACTTTTAATATTACTACTGTGACTAGTACTTTTACTACTACTAGTAGTAGTAGTAATGGTAGTAGTGGTAGCAGTAATGGTAGTAATATTAGTAATAGTATTACTATGGAGTTAGTTGACATGTTTCTCCCAAATTACAAGCATTATGTAATATTTACCACCTAAATTGTAGACTAAACATAATGTAGAATTAATCATTCTGATAAAATATATCTGCTATATTGTCTGATATAATACAGAATTAGTAATACTGATATACTATAACTGATATATTGTCTGGCATAATATAGAGTTAATAATTCTGAAATAATATATTTGATATATTGTTTGATATAATATAGAGTTAATCATTCTGATATGTTATCAGTTTTTCTTACCTCATCCATCATGCCATAGAAGAAGCTACCATCGTATAAAGATCCTATTAATAATGGACAATGAGCGCCACTGATTGGTCCAAAAGCTTCCTTAGTCTTTCTCAGCTTGCCGTCCAAGTAGAATGCCGCCATCTTTTTCTCAATGTCATACGTCATAGCCACGTGATGCCAGCTCAGGTCATCCACCTACAAAATCCACAGAGTTAATTGTACATCATAACCAAACACACTGGTGTATAGATACAGTATTCTATATATGTTATAGTATATTTTAGTAGCATTTGCAAATAATAATAACAATATAATAAAAAAAGACTACTACTACTAATAATAATAATTTCTAGGAATATCATAGTGATAATATTATACATACGACATCAGTAAAGAGATCATTCAGTATGTTTGATGTTTGGGTTCTAATTCCTCCTCCGACACTGGACACAGATCTAGACAGTATTTGGAGGGATGGTTCCTGATTATTGGTACAATCATCATTGGAGATCAGTGCCTGGACTCCACCATAGGTAGGTCTGTCACGTTTATACCACAGACTTATTGTTATCTTGTTTATTTGCTGTAATAATAATATATAATAGGATATATATATATATATATATATATATATATATATATATATATATATATATAATTATATATAAATAAGAAAATAAAAAGGTAAATATTACTGATCAACTGTTTTGATAATTAGAACAAACCTTATTGTTGAATGCCGGCACCTCGATGTTGCCTCCCTCAAAACGAAGTCCGTAACCGTCCACTCCTGGCTCACCTGGATGGAGTCCGGAATACGATGCACTGATCCAGAACCCAGTACTAGTTTTGTATGGATTGTACTTATCGTTGAAGTCGATACACATATATTCACGCTGACGTTGATCTATAAGTTTGAATTTGTAATTTTATTAATGCCCCCTAAACGAATATTATTAAATATTTTAGTGTCTGACTGTATGTTTACAGATAATACTGATGACGAAGTTCTATCTATAAGACAATGGCAGTGTATATCACTTACGTTTAATAATTCTACCCATAACACAGCCACAAGTCTTGATGCTGAACACGGTACCAGGTGCACAAGGCATCTTGATTTTGCCAGCATCAATATCAATATAATGAGTGTCATCACCGGGTACTTCGCGATATCTGCGTACGTAGCCATAAGCCTTCACAGAACAGTGTCCACCTGATGAATCCAAAGAAGTGATATCAATGTAAAATTATAACATTCTCTACACAATATAAGTTTCATCCCCGATTTTGTTGTTTTGGCACACAGTGGCTCACTGATACATAGGACCACAAATGAATGCATGTTTGTACTATAATAGATTATTTGGTTGGTTAATAACGGTATAACTACCACAGGGCTGACGAGGGTCAAAACAGTGCATACAAAAAATATATAAAAACAAAGAAAAAATACATAAATAAATTAAACCCTTGGACTTCACTAAATAGATGGAGCCTCCAATCATTGAGACAAGATTTGGACAATAAATTAAATTCTAAAATATATTTCCATGAGATAATTAAATATTTCTCGAACAGATTCCATTCCATAAACAACTGAGTTATATACACGTTAATGCTGAGAAGAAGTAGAGAAAACTGATGAGTTCACAAAATATCACATATGACCATCATGAAGTGTTTCTTTTAGTAAACAAAAACCTAACAATGGCAATGAAGATATTGAAAGAGCACATTTTTAATATATTGTACGACCACATCATACTCTAAATAAGGATGAAACGGTTTCTGAATATAGCGAATGACCATGAAATACGAAACTTCCTTCACACATAGATTGGATTCGAACCCTCTTCCCAGTGTTATGTACTAATACACGGCTGATGGAGAACAGGTAAACCAACATTGTTATCACTTACCCTGATTGGTGATCTGTTCTTGTACTGGCAGATTATCGTCTACACACTTATCGCTGTTCTTGTTCCTCTTATCTACGTCATGGTCACATGTCAGCTTGACCTGATTCCAGCAGGTACAGAAGCTACATTGTATCTCGACAAGACGATAGCCGACATGTTGGTCACCAATACACTGGAAGTACGACTCACAGCCACAAGGATTCTCGATGTATAAGTTCGGGTTCCTTGTCTTGTCACATTCTCCACAGACTTCTTTATAAATAAAAGTAGAAATATGGTCATTAATATTATTGGATTTGTTGTCTGTCTATCTATCTGTCTGTTTGTTTGTCTGGGCGTTACTTGTGTGTCTGTTTATTCTGCATCTACTTGTGTCTCTGTTTATTTACTATCCTCTCTAATATATATATATATATGTCTCTGCATTTATATCTGTCTGTAAGTATTTTTGTATGTCTGTCTTATTTTGTTTCCTATCTAAAATGTCCTTGTTTTAGCTAGAACCAGTAAATTATTAAATAAATGCAGATTCCACTTATAGTAAATTAAAATTTTCATACAAGATCGGCAACTTAGTAGTAGTTAAAATTCTTTATACAAGATGGCGATGTAGTTGTGGTTGGAGTTCCGTGGTTGTCGTTGTGGTGGTTGGAGGCATCGTTGTAGTAGTTGTTGTTGGAGCTTCCGTGGTTGTCATTGTGGTGGTTGGAGGCATCGTTGTAGTGGTTGTTGTTGGAGGTTCCGTGGTTGTGGTTGTTGGAATTTTGTCGTTGTGGTGGTGGGAGGCTTCGTTGTAGTAGTTGTTGTGGTGGTGGTTGTGGTTGGGGGCTCTGTGGTAGTTGTAGTTGGAGGTTCCGTGGTTGTCGTTGTGGTTGTTGGAGGTTTCGTTGTTGTAGTAGTAGTAGTAGTTGTTGTTGTTGTTGTGGGACATGGCTTAGTTTCTATAGGTTGGCCAGCACATTTCTTGCCACCACAAAGTGGTTGTGGCTTGTTGCAACGTCGGTGGCGCTGCTGTACCTTGGTGTTTGAATTACAAACAGACCATTGGCTCCAGCTCGACCAATCACCGTCGACTATATTGAAAGAAATAAAACCCATATAATCAGATTCTGTCAGAAATTTGTAAGCGGAAATAACGCAAAATTAAAGAGAAATATAATACAGGATCCAGAAAAGAAATCCGGTCAGAAGCCAATACACAGATCCAGAAAAACCATCGCTACTTACCGGGTGTTGCTTCTTCAACGATCACCTTTCCTGGAGTGGTACAGTTTATTGTCATACAAAGGACACATTTCTTCTGTTGACAAGTCTTCACGTCGACATCCCAAATGTCACCAAACTGGAATTAATGTTATTGATCTTTATTTGATTTTACTGATATTTTTATTACACATAAAATCTCCAAGGCTCATATTTTTTAATATAATATGTCACGTTTAGTCATCAATATTGACAATTCAACCATTGATAAACGCCCAAAACATATTTAATATTTACATTTCATGTTCAAATTCCGTTTTAATATTCATTCTTTTGTACTTTAGACAATACTTTGTTTTCTAAACAGATTGTCATAAGAATGTTATGGATAATAATTATAATTGTATTATTATAAAGTGATTATTGTTTACCTTGTGACGGACATTATCCGAGTCCTTGCATCCACACTTAGATATCGGTACACATTGTCCATCTCTGAGTAACATGTGGTCGTTACACTGACATACCTCGGTATCATCGAACTCACAAGACATATGAGCTTTAGGATTCTCGCAGCTCGACTGACACGCTGATCCGGAGAACACGTAATGAGCATTGTTTGGACATCTCATCGCTGTTGGAAGGAGAGAAGGTCACAGAATAAGGAGTTTGTTCACAGATCCTGACTCTGAGTACTTATAACTAGTGATGAAACTGGATGATAACCATATGAATTAGCTATTTTTAAAAAGGATGAGGCGTATAGTGTGTGTGTGTGTGAGTGTGTGTGTCAACAGGTGATTTAATCCAGAATTACAACTTTTCTTTACATTACACACACACCTCCACACACACACACAAACTAAACGACAAACACTTACGACATCCAGTAACAGTTCTCCAGTTAGAATCCGGAGAGGCGCCAGACTTATAGCATCTCTCGACAAAGCTCTCCAGAGCCTGACACTTAGCAGTCTGATCCCGACATACGTCATATTTACACGCATCAAACGCGTACTTAGACCGGGAGTCTATACAGGAGCCGAAAGGTCCATCTCGATCAACGATATATCCACACCATTGGTTACCAGTGTACATCTCCGTATCACAGGAAGGAGGAGGAAGGGTTTTACACGTTCTGCAACAAAATGAAAATCACTTGAGATGTGTGCGTCGTGACGTACCTGTTTGTGAGCATGAGTGGGCAAGGTGGATTTTTATAGATGCACTGTTTTGTGAATGTGTATATCTAAGTGTTTGTATCTATCTATAAATGATTTGATGCCTGGTGACATTTACCAAGGTCTTTGCTTTACTCTTCAAATAGAAATAGCAAATTTGACCATTTTTGTTGACTAACATAAATATCTCGACGTGTGCTTTACCGTATTAATCAATATATTTTCGAAATAATTACAAATGAACTGAAACACATTTGAGAAATTTCCAAAAGTTTCACATTAATGTGTTGCACTTTTGATAATCTCTTTATCTATGTGTATTTGAACTAATGTTTGTTCTGTAGTAGCTTTGAGTTTTTCTCCAGACCTAGCATGGTAACTTACTGTGAGTCATCCTTGTAATCAGGATCCAGACAGGAGTCTCCATATTGCGTGTAACCCACTTCATTATCACGTCTGAAGATTCCGCTACAGTCTCGTAGATCATTGGTCACATCTCCGTCCATGTCGTTACAAATACCAGATAGTGTGTTCCTGTACGTGTCCGGAATCTGTACGAACATCATGTTATAGCCATCGTATTGAACGACCAAGCCAAAGTTTGTCTCCAGACGTACAAATCGACCCGTTGTCTTGATGCTGAAGTCCTTGTAGATTGCATTCAGCGACACCTCCTTGAAATCCTGACAAAGAAAATAATCAGCTAGAAATAATAACTTAGAAGAAACATATTTTTATCAACGAGGCTTTAATACCCAATTGATAGTTTATTTTCCAAACAATCACAATTTCTGGCATGGGTTCGAATCCACTCATATCCGTATTTGGGGTATGTTTCAGTATGACGTTGCCTAAACAAATTACTTGGCCTCTCGCTCATTAAAGTCTAAAATCAGTCTGGATCTAACTATTTATAGAAGCACCATCAAAAGAGATGGACGTACCTCGTTGCCGGATGTTACAAGAACGACGTTGTTTCGGCCAAGTCTGATACGATAACCGAACACTTCGGCTTCGATATAAGATGGGTAACTGATACTCTTGTCCTGGATTCGATGCTCGTTCTTTACATACACAGCAAACGGTGTCAAACCATTGTCTTCCTTCTCGTATTTCGTCAACACATAACGGCAGGTACCCTGATATGTGATGAACTTCCCATCATACGTGATGTAGTGAGGTTCTCCGAAGGCGAAACAGGTTTGTACTCCTTTGGAAAGGACAAAAAATATTTCAGAAATGTTAAATACAGCCCCCAATACACAAATAACACAAGAGGAGGACATTTCATGGCTTAATTGGGCATCCCAGGAGTATAAATGCTTCTAATACTAACTTTTCTCGCAGTATTTTCCGGTGAAGCCAAATTTACATCTACAAACGTAATCTTCTTTGGCACCGTTCTGCTCCGTCTGAATACAGTAGCCTCCATTTTGACAAGGATTCGAAAAACAACCTGTGAGAGGAAAATAATATACATATACACAAATAAGTTCAACTCATATTGTTATAATATTTTCTTCGGGCTATATTTACATCATCTTCCGATTTAACAGACTTTTACTACCAGAATTAACATGCCACTAATGATTATTGTATTGATCTATACGTACTTGGGCAACAAGTCTTGGTCTGATAATGTGCATAGCCACAGTCACCGTCTTGACAGAAGTTGTAACCGACATCTGTAACCTCTGTAACGTGGCCGTTCTTGCCATCCTCAAACAATTCACTTGACAAATACTGCGATTTCATGTAGTACCTTAATAAATATAAGTCATCCAAAATATATATATATATATATATATATATATATATATATATATAATATAATATCAGTATTCTCATATGCATTCGATGTACTTACTTGCAGGCACTTAATTCTGAGGTTTTAGACAGTGGAGTGTTGACTATAGAAGAACATTTGGCAGTATAAGGTACTGGGTTGGTAAAATATACATTTTTGGAACTGGGACAGCTGAATGTATCTAAATGAAACAAAACAAAATTCAACATTTAGCTGATAGAGAACTTTTCTTATTATATAACATTCTTATTACTTTCTAACGAATGCCACTGACACAATAAGAGACATAATTAATTATTTTACCTGCAATTTTTTGGCAGTTTTCACCAAAGTAACCGGGATCACAGATACAACTGGTTTTGTCTCCATCCTTAACGCAGTCTCCGTGATTAGAACAGGTACTTCTGGCACAAGATGGAAGTTCTGGAAGGTGGTGAAAAAATCAATATTGTTTTGTGACTAATTTAAATAGTATACGATCTTACACAATGCATATTTCTAACTGAAAAGAGGATACTCTAATCACTTTAACTTAGGCTTTATAGCGTTTATCTAGTCGGGCTCTGTGTACATGTGTTCATTTAAAATATTTTACCAATATCTTGTGACACTGACAGATTATGAAACTATCTTAAACCAAGTTACTGGGTTTACCGTCTGAAGATGCTTAAAACAGTCTGGATGGGGAGCAGTATGGATTGAATATATATATATATATATATATATATAATGGTCATCACAATGTCATCACCTTCAGCTTTCTATATACCAAGAAGTAGGTCAACAAACGTACCATTTTCGCAGTATTTTCCTCCATATCCAGGCTTGCAGCAACATGATACCGACGATCCAGTTTGTTTACACATTCCGGAATTCTTGCACGGATTAGGATTACAGGTGGCTAGAACAAGAGAAATAATCGGTAAAATAATACATTAATAGGTACAATTACGACGTTAATTAGTTAATTTACTCTCCCAAACTTCGATGTATAGAACTGAACCTTCAACTGCCAGATATTTTATTTTGAACTTTGACATTAAAGTCGTGTTCTCATGATTGATATTCTACGGATGTCATAAGTTAAAAACTAAAACTTCAATAAATAAAGAGTAAGAAGTTTATCAGTAAAGAATTTATATCAATATTAGATTAGAATATTGTAAAATTATTGTTAATACATCCAATTTTCTGTTCTGCTATTATTAACTCATCAATGCTATGATCAATATATCAGTTCTATTAACATATCACTTCTATGATCACTATATCACTTCTTTGACCAAAATATCACTTCTATGATCAATATATCACTTCTATGATAAGATTATCACTGCTATCATCAACTCACCTGTACATGTTTCACACCTTTCTCCGGTACAGCCAGCGTTACATACACATGTGCCGTTGGAAGCACAATGGTAATTACCAGGTACCATATGGTCACACTTACATTTATCTGTCAAAGAACAATGTCCATACATATATAACATTACCTCAGCATTTACTATAAGACAAAACTAGACCATAAAGCTTACCAATTCATTTTTGTTGAATAAATTCAGTATGTATGTATGTGTGTATATATGTACGTGAATCCATAGTTTTTGTCTGAGTGTCTATGTATTTGTAGGTGCGTACATGATTGAATGTTTGTATCTAATTAACAAGTGAATCGATGTATACTTACTATAGCAGCTGAGTGACCTTCCACCTTTATTACACAGGGCTGTATTACAACAATCAACACACCGGTCTCCGTACTCGAGATAAGTATGAGCCTTACATGAGTCACTGTTAGAACAAGTCTTCACACAAGACTTACGGATAGTAGCTTGAAGGGCATCTACATTACAGGACATCTCAGTTTGACACACCTGAAGAAATGGGAAAAGAGATAACTTATAGAATGATAATCCTTCCCCGTCACTGAAATAAACATTCAAGATCACGATCCAGGCGCCGTTTTCTCAATAAAATACCATTAAATAACCCGCTCCGGGTATGTAATACGCTGTTACATTGGGTGAGTGATGTTAATTAAGAACAGTTTTACCAAATTCTCGTGAAAGGATCAACGCGTCAAATGTTCGCGAGAAATATCATGTTTAACATCCAGTGGAACAACGGAAGCTAATTTAAGTCTTTTAAACATTTAAATGCATACTCATCAACAAGAATGGGGGTTTATTATTCAAATAAATAATGACCCCTCTTTGGGATAAATCAAATCCCTTCGAACCACTTTAGTTGTTCTCAAATATGGAACCCTCTTTTCTGAATTCAATAATGTCATTGGTTTATCAGCCATAATAATGAACGTACTCATGATATTTTATAGAGTGTAGTCAATCACTGAGAGATGGCGAATTACAATAAATATGTTAATTTGTCTTCGTTGTTACGGATGATCAAGTCTTACCTCATCAGCAGCACAAGTCACAACTGCACCTTTTGTATAGTCACACTGATCTGGATCAGTCGACGTACACCTGACGCAACGGTTTCGTGGAAGTGTTCCTGGAAAATAAAATAAAACATCGATTATTAAGATATGTTAAAGGAATATTTCACGGTTTCCTCTCTTTGTCGCGGACCTTCATTTTGTGGATTTAGAAAACGATGGACTATGATACTTGAGAATTTCCTCTCCGCTTTAGAAATATTTCTAAATATTGGACTGTCATTCCTCTATCACTCTATTATTATTGTCCACATTCGAAATTAGAGAGCCTTAATTTTTTATTATGGCTACATTAAAGTATATACTTCGTATAACAAATGAACAAACAATTATAATAATAGTAGTAGTAATAGTAGTAGTAGTAATAGCAGAAGTAAGAGTAGTAGCAATGGTAGTAGTAGTAGTAGTATGTTGTTGTTGTAGTCATATTTGTGAAGATGATTTACAAGCAACATATAATATTAATAGATACAGTAATAATTAAAGTGGGACTGATGGTGATTGACAGTAAAATATAATAGTATCATTAGCAATAGTAGTAGTAGTTGTTGTAGTAGAAGTAGTAGAGTAGTAGTTAGTAGTAGTAGTAGCAGCAGCAATACTAATACGAGATGCCTACCTTTACAACAGACTGTCGCCTTAATACGTACTCCGCCCGTCGTCGGATCTTCTAAACAATAATAGACATTAGAAGAGGCCACGTGATCAGGTCTACTTCCCATCCAATGTTGACACTCGTCGAGGAATGGCTCAAAATATCGACTAACTAACGTATTTATTGGACATTTGGTAAAATTTGTTGTCTGGATCGTCTTCGTGTAAACTTGAGTCTCCGTTGAGTCGCACTTTCCTAAAACACACAATTTTATGGTATATTTAATACAACTGTTGTGTTTCTTTCTGTGATGTTTTTATTGGTGTGTTCGTAGTAGTTGTTGTTGTTGTTATTTTTGCTTGTTACTATCATTATTATTTAACATTTCGTCGTTACCGTCACGATGGTAATCTTACACGAGCTGGTTATAGCTTCAATATTTAATTACTCACAAAGAACAAACGTATTATAAGTTTACATATAATTTGTTTACTTGTAATTTTATAGTTTTTAATTTTAATCGGAATTGATGAAGAGTAACAATAATATTATAACGATACCTACAATAATATTATTATATAACATGGATAAACCGAACAATATCCATTTAATATTAGTTAACTAATTGGTTATTAAAAATTATTGATTTGTAAATATTAATTAACTGACCTGTTATAAAGTCTACAGTACGTTTCTCTCGCCGTAGAGTAAAACCGCTAACTGACGAGAGTACAGTCACTACTCCCAGAAGAAGGAAGGTCACCTTCATTTTCTCCCTAACAAAAACAAATAAACAATGGGACATATTACAAACTCTATATAAATAATATAAATACTGTATATTTAATAAAGCGGCCTTACTAGCAGGGGTCATTCAAAGGGGCTGTACAAATAATATGAGATATAATAATACCCCAAAAT
>JAODUP010001787.1:0-15000 GCA_025642065.1 Paralvinella palmiformis
TTGCAAGTCACCAATTAAGTACACTTACTATTCGTGTAAAATAAACACTGGTCAGTTGAGTATCTGTTTTAGAAGGGAATGCGTCTAGTAAATACACATCATAATTCTCTGAAATATTCTAGATACCTCCATTTTGATCACAAGTATATAAATTCGTATTATCCCCAAGGCAGTAGCATTGCCAGTATTGAAACGGAAATCCTCAAGAATTAACGCTGAGGCTGAAACAGGGTACGAAATTTTACTTGTAACAGAATAATAACTAACTCTAGTTAATCAGAATATTTCCGGCATTGAACTTCATACTACAGTGTATCACATAGACTATATAGGATAAACATTATAGGAATTGATTGAAAGTGGAAAACACGATGACTCAGATTGATTAACTCCTTCCCTAGAGATCCATCCCTAAGATGAATATCTCAGGGGGAATCAGCGCTCCTAAGCATATCACTTGATTGATACAATGCATAACGCCGAATTATTATTATTTAACAAATTAAACACAGTTATTTGTACCGATAATTAAAGGGGCACGAAAAAGAGCCCCAACATTCACCCATAAGAACGCAATTTACCGAACCCTGCGAAACCTATCATTTTTTAACTGGGATAAATAGAACCAGCATAAAAAGATAATGATTTGTTCGACGCACAATTTCCCAAATGAGAATGGCCACTTCCAATTATTTTTAATAATTGGTGTTTTACAAGTCGTGAAACTTGTTATTTACGTCACATTTGTTTCAACTTAAAAATGCCTATATATCTAATTGGTATAACATTTTAGCATATGTTTTGTTTCTTACTTTTATTTCGTTTGTAATTGCAGAATGACATCACCGAATCAGCCACTGACATAATGATAATGACTGTAACCCCCTGGCAGTAGTTCAAAGTCACATAACTTC
This sequence comes from Paralvinella palmiformis, assembly GCA_025642065.1. Lineage (NCBI taxonomy): Eukaryota > Metazoa > Annelida > Polychaeta > Terebellida > Alvinellidae > Paralvinella > Paralvinella palmiformis. The sequence goes on from JAODUP010001787.1 coordinate 915, forward strand.
TCTGGAGACTTGATAGGTATTTCCTTTACCTGATTAGCAGAAGTCGTTTGAAACATTCCGACCATTTTCTCATTGCCAGGATATTCGCACGTTTCAAGATCATGAGTTTAATTTTCCACATGAAATAAATGCTGCCCCTTTTCCGCCAGGAATTCAACATAGGTAAACTGTGGAATATCTACATGTTTCTTTCTTTAATATTTTCTACATCCCTCTATCTTTGTGGTATAAAATCTCCTCTTCTCTTAAAATAGTTTATATTCATCAGAGATTCGTGTATACTAGGAAGTCCATCACTAAGAACATGCGGCACTTGGTGCTCTCTGCTTTTCGTCCGTTTCCGCGATACTTTCTCTACATGATCTTTCTTCATGTGCAATCGGACTTTTCAACACTAATTGCAAATCCTTCGCAATCCTCCTACTTGATGGATATCTATTATGTAACGCATGAACAAATCCTGTGTGTGCCTATTTTATGAGTTGCATCATTGCCATGCTGGGTCAATCAGTGTAAATTCAATATATTGCCAAGCCCACGGGTCTTAGCATTATACTTATTATCCACATATACAGGTAGTTCAACAGTTATTATAATATCATATTGGATAATAGTTATGTTATCTAAGTACTTTTACCATTCATCAAACAGTAATAAGGTTTTAAAATCATTTACTTGGAATTATGGAGGAACAATAAATCATGGAAAATATAAACGTAATATTCCCCATATGTATACTTAAGTCCATAGTTTGATAATGGGTATGTATAACTTTTGTCTATTAACTACTCACCCTAGTAGCCATTCCGATATGTAGCATATGCCAAAACCAGCACTTCGTTTGTCTGTTTTACAGGGAATATAATTAAGTTCATAGCCTGGGGGAACCAATTGATTTGTAGTTATCTTATCAGTATCAATTGCAAACCACGTTTCAATAATCTCAAATGCAGCCATACCTTTCAATTTAACATAATAATCATATATATATATATATATATATATATATATATATAGATAGATAGATAGATAGATAAATAGATAGATTAAACATTCCAGGATTAAGCAACTAGACAACAAACCGATATCCGGAGCATAACCTTTTGATCATCGTGTAAAGTTAATCACGGTTAAGCTACGAAAATAAATATTTATTGGTAAATCCACAACTTGCGTACGACAAAGGGGCACAATAAATGTAATAAAATCGGAGTTTGGTGTATGAACAGTTCAATTCAAATTAAACGAGGTCTTCACATATTCACCGTCTGTTAATGAAATTAAATCACTCTTACTTAAACCAGTTTTATTGTGATAAGCAGTGAACCTCTAGCCCAATGCAGCACATTTAATATATCTATTTAATTTTCTACCATGCCAGATTCACGTGTTGAGCGACTAAGCCTAGGCAGCCAAGATATTGAAACAGCGACTTTCTCAGAATAATTGGGCGCAGGCTTTTGTCTACACATTGACTCAGTACATGTATTAATGATGTAATCGACAACCCATGATACATTACGTTGCGAAAATTATCAACAGGAAGATTTTATTTAGCTTACGCAATATTAAAATCCTTTTCACTATTATTAATATTGCTATGTTGTTCATAGTATTCGAAACATATTATTAGTACATCTTTCACTACTAATAATTCTAGTTGTAGTAGTTTGAAAGTTACATGATAGACATAATACTTTCCAAAAAATGTAATATTGCATATCATTATTTTTTTAGAAACTTCAGCATATAACATTATTAATATATATATATATATATATATATATATATATACATTATATACCTAGAATAGTATACAAAACTCTTATAAATTCAAAATATCATTTAAAGTCCATTATAAAAAAATGAGCATGTCAGACGATTAAAATGCATAGGATATCTTTATTAAATCAATAAGTGATTTAGAAAGGTTTTATTAATTTATTAAATCATAAATAATATTATTAAGATTTGTCTCAACTGACGGCAGTGTCCCTCCTGGTGAGACGTATGAATTAGCTAATATCCGTGCTACAATTTTCTAAACAGTTCCACCATTTAGAAATCATTTTGAAAGACACCAGTATTCCGTTGTTGGGAATGGCAATTGTTCAATTGCATTCGCGAGGAGGAAACTAAGACAAACTGGCAATAAGTATCGTTAGGTCATGCAATTAACGCGTGGTTGATTAATTGCTTAACGAATATTAGCACAACGTCGTTACTATGTCAGTGAGATTCACCATTTCTTTAATGAAAGAAGCCCCACTTCCTTATAACAGACAAGAACACTAATACTAATAATTAATAATTTATTTATTGTCAATCATATTATATAATCTTACCAAGTGTGCTAATGCGAACTTGAACTATAGCGAATGTTCGGTCATAAACGTGTAATGTCTTTTCATGATATCCCAGTAGGAAGAAAAACGCCAACATATAGAATACTGATATCTGCCGATGGTGTATTATTTTCGTTGGTTCCGACATTTAGCGCAATTTCATTAGGTTCATGTGTTCGTTTTCGGCTTTGTATCATACGTTGCCTAATTGGGTTACAATCCAACCACTTAGATGAAACTTCAAGGATGACGTAGTATCTCTTAAACTAATTACACAGATTCTATTCATAGTTTCTAGCATAACTATCGATCAGCTGTTAACCCCCCCCCCTCCCCATATTATATCACCCCTTGTGTCAGAACGGGGAAACTACATGTTCAAAATTTAAATGATGCCTATACCAAAGGCACGCTCCGCCCCATTATTGGAAACAACATTGGAGCCAAAAGTGAAAAATTCCACAATTTTTGCATTTAATTTCCAATGACGAGAAAGAAGGCATCAAAATTCCCCAAAATGTGAAACAGTTTTATTTAAAAAATTTGGATTTTAAAAAAATTTTTGTAAAATTATAATAAGCCATTTGAAAAAATATTTTTCGAACAAAACAATATATATAAAATTAGATATTTAAAACCCTCCCAGCCCTTTTATCTTGAGAAGGGTTTAAATCATCAAACAAAATGGCAGAAAATAAAATGTTTTTTATCTAAACTTTTTTGAAAGGGGGTCATTACATAGTACAATACAGATAACAGTTAATAAACAAACAGGACAGTGTAAGAAATACCAAATGTTTCTTCAGTAAATTTATTTAAAACTTGTGTAAGACATATTTTTACTTGAGTGTTTACTTGGCCTAAATAACATTTTGTCAGAAAATAGTACACCAAATCCTTTTCCGTGTTACCTGCCAGCACCTCTAGTTGATGTACGAGAAGGGTAGACACGCTACATGTAATCAAAATCAAGTAGGTTTGCCTATAACAATGGCACGCTCACGCACGCATTATGTGGTAAACAATCTATGTTTAGCCAACTAAGGGTATTAATAGTACCGCAATGTTTTTCACAGATAACATTAATTTCACAAATAGCACGAGACAAGGCGATGAACAAGCAATTCCCAATATGTGACCGCAGACAGAAAACAAATTTATATTTCAAAAACACATTTAGGATAAAGCTAAGATATTTTATGTAACACATTCATAATAATGTTCTGTCATTTGAATAGAGCTATACTTGCTTAACAGAACAAAACAATCAACATATTTCGAGATATTTAATCACCAATACCTAAGCCCTTTTATGTAATAGAGTACAGGATATGTTTCTAAACAATAATGGCAGAAAATAAAATAGTTATATTTATCTAATACTATTTTTGGTAGAAAGGGCGGTTTTAATTTCCATTATTGTACAAAAATATAAAAACATGCTCGGTGTTTTAATGGCTCATTTGAATAACTTTTAGTACATTGTTCTGATGAAGGAACTATTTCACTTTTCGAACATACAAAATTACTTTATTTTCACTCTGACATGAAGAATGGTATGTAATTAGAATGGTTGCGAGAAATGTAAAACTCACAAGGGAAATCGTACGGAAAAGCATCCTGACATGATAAAGTGTTAAGTAGATACTAAGAAATATGTTTTGATCATCTTCAATTACAGCTCGTTTTCGTTTTGTCTAAATCGGTTTCACTGGCTGAAGAGTTTGCTGAACATTCAGTTACAATTCCTTAATAGAATGAGAGTCATACATCCTGATATCAGCGTCTTAGGTGATTCGTAGAAGAGGGGTTCTGTCAAATCTACCAGTTAATACATATCAGTTTCTTCATTCGAGATACAATTTCCTTTGACTACAATTTCATTAAACTAATAACAATCGCCGTTAAGAGAGCTAAGTCAATTAGCTTGAAACTAGTTCATGAGGGTAGGAGTATTAGCAAAATTAATGAATTAAAATTATGTGTGTGTTTGTGTGTGTGTGTGTCTGTGTGTTTGTGTGAGTGTGGGTATGTGTGTGTGTGTGTGTGTGGGGGGGGTTATCAATTAGTAATATAGTAAGATAGCTTGATAGGCAGAAAGAACATCATTTAGATAGATAACTCTTTAGATGTATGGATATATCCATAGACAGCTGTTAGTTAGATAAAATATAGGTTTACAGCAGGGTTTAGAGAGAGAGAGAGAGATAGAGAGAGAGAGAGGGGGAGAGAAAGGGAGAGAGAGAGAGAGAGCGAGAGAGAGAGAGAGAGAGAGAGAGTATTATATCAGATATCTGAAGGTTTACTTTGTTGACCTATCTTCCTTAATCTACTTCAGACCATATTTGATAACAGAGCAATCAACAAGACAGGATTCCACTTAGCGCGACGAATGCATTATAATAAAATCAGGTTAATCAACAACTAGATATAAAAAAGTTGACGTAATATACTTTTACTCAACAACTTTACTATTTAGAGATAGGTATTAATTAAAGCTAAATCGCACTCTCATATATTCAGTTACATAGATAGTTAGTTTTATTAGTTTAGTTTTATTATCTTAACGTATATTTCTATATAGACAACTAAAATTACTTTCTCGAAAAAAAAAAAAAAAAAAAATTTTACAAACAACATTAAAAACTGCCTTTCTGATGTTGCTAATTTTAAAGAACAGAAGTTATTTTGAAATTACTTCAGTGAATATGTTTCTTTTGGAAGATGGCTTTCCTTTATCTCGATAATGGGAATTAGCAATGTCGGTAATTTAAGAATTAACCACTTCAGTCTGAGATTGAATGTCATATATTAAATATAATTTTTTTTAGCATGACAAGAATAATCATATATAACAAGGAAATACACTTATAGTTTATAACAACGATAGTCCATTGATGTATGGGTTCAATGTTTTCCTATAATATATGGGTTCAACGCTTTGCTATAACCTGGGTTTTTTTTTCAAGCTACAGACTGGTACATTTATATATTGCTGCTCAGAAAAGATAGCCCTCATAAATAGAAATAAGCCGCTTTTGTTTGTTATATAGAGTGAACATCGATATAATTCCTAAATAAATAACACTCAGCAGTCTCGATAGCAAATTGTTTAAATCAACTATTAATTTGAAATTGTTCAATATAAACAACACATTTCCGTGTATTATAATACAAATATTTGGGGTACCATAGAGATGTATTCCATTGTATTAATTCATTTCATGTTATTCCAACTACCGTATAATTATATATATATATATATATATATATATATATATATATATAAAAAAAGTTAGTTAGTTAGTTAGTTAGCTAGTTAGTTAGTTAGTTATTTAGTTAGTTAGTTAGTTAGTTCATACGTTCGTTCGTTCGTTCGTTCGTTCCGTTCGTTCGTTCGTTCGTTAGTTCGTTGTTTGATTGGTTGGTTGGATGGTTTTACTTTTGTTGATCACCGAAAATAAGTTGATGCATGCCATGTTAATGCAAATTGTTAGTAATTGGCTTTTATATGAAGAGACGAACCTAATCCACCCACGTACTGTTTATAGCATATTAAGCACTGATACGTTTTAACATGTTTTAAGAAAAACAACACCCATATAATAACCTACGTTATATCAATTTTTTGTTCTTAGGCAAATTGTATTATTTGAATAATTACCTTTTAGATGGCACGTTTTTTAGCTGAAAATATTGCATGTCTTTGAAGCAGAATAGCTCATATTCGAAACAACCTTATATGTTCGCGGCTGTTTTATCTTCAATTGTTTTGAAATGTTTCCCCTATTGCCCCGCAGAAAATATTTAGAGTAATTTATTTTCACAAAGATTGAAAGTGTGTTCTTTGTTGAAGCTTGTTCTGAAAAATTTTATGATCTATGATTTCCTTAAGACTTTAATATACGGTATGCTTGGAATGAAAATCATATTCGTATTATCTGATGAGTGCTAGATGAATTTTAAAAACAACTTGGTTAGCAAGGTATTTTGTTGCTAAGAATTTTTAATATCGTAATATCTAAACACATTTTGGATATACCCATTCATCGTTAAATATTCAATGACTGAATAGTATATAGAAAACACTTTACATTAGTCTCTGACTGCTTGTACCCTTTTGGGTAATTAATATTAGTATACTGGGTTTCAACATCTATTATTAAAAGCAAGTTAATTCAGACTCTATACAAACCTATATCCTTTTTATATAAATAGTATGATCCTTCCAAAATTTTTTTAATTTCTTAATTATTAACGATGGTGCGTTTTTAGATGGACTTTCACAATCATACACGTTTTATCTTCATCACAATATTACGCTTAGTATTATTATTATTGAAACATCACCTTTTTGATAAAATATCCGGGAAAATTTTTATATAGAGCCGATTGAGAAATTATTGATCTGCAATAACAAAATTAGTTTTCTCAAAAATGGCATTTAGTTCCTATAGTTCCTTTATAAATAGATATTAATTTATGTCATAATGCTTTCTTCCTCTTAGATGGGGTTTATGTCATCTCAACACACTAATGTAAATAAAATAAGAAACGATGCTTCACTGAAATTTTCAGTTCTGATATTTGATAACGGTGATATTACTTGGTTTCACAACATTGGAAGCCAATCGCTTCTACGGGTTTTTGCGGTGAATAACGCACGCAACAAGCGGCAATTTTGCCTAGACGTCTCTAATGGTACCGTGACATTCACATCAATAATAAACAACGGTGTCGCTGTAATGCGTGTATTCTGCATGATACAACAAGCATCATTATATATAATTATATTTCGTGATGCCTTTTTAAAATTTTAATTTTTTTATATCCATGCTCGTTTTATTCTTTTATGATATATTGTGTTAGCATATTGTACATAATAATTAAGTGCTTTCTACTAAATTGCTCCACAGTGTATTCCTCTGTCATAAGGAATCTTAGTGCATTCCTCTTTTAACTATAAGCCTCTGCCTAACATAAATGATAGTTAAAACAGGCTACATATCTCAGACCATATATTGCCAACTGGAGACATTTCAACAATTGCTGCATTACTTAAATAATGATAGGACATGAGTTAATTTCTCATGGATTCACCTTTCGGAAGTGTCATTTCCCTTACAATGTACCATTCACAGCGCCATGAAGCATGTAGAAATTGTGTTGGCAATAAGTGCATTTTGTATGTTTTTCCATAATCAGTGAATATTCTCATTGTAGGGTATCCTAGTCAAAACTTTATTTACTATGAAGCCCATGCGCTAAGCGGCACCTACAAACGTTACGTGATTAATAAAGTGATAATCTTATGATTCGCGCTTAATTCAATTGTTAATTCACGCGAATTAAGCAAACTAAGTATGTAACAAAGTCAAATAAATTAAGTGCACTCATTGGTTGTTGTCAAACAAACACTAGCACTATTCAGATCATAAATTGAAAGAAACCTCAATAGTAACTATAGATAACAATAAGAGAAACTAGCAGGTTTGTTTTGTCAAGACAATGCAATTATAATCCCTACTAAAGTTTGTACGAAGGAAGAACTTGCTGTCGTTTAATAGCTAAAAGCGAAGATGTCATAATAATAACAACAACTGTTTTAGGGGGTTTGGCTATGGAATGGGTGTGTTAATAAGACATCAGAAAGCCCAAGAAACTTGTGAATTCCACAAGACTTGATGTTCGATTAGGTGACATTCTATTCCTTTGTTCTTTGCTTGAAGGATGTGAATGACATTTAAGTAGAATCAAAGATGTTTTTTTTCGTAATAATGAAATGATAAACTGGTTATTTTTAACTACATAAAACGACAATTTTCTAGAATAATTCAACGTTATTTCTAATAATATGAGAAATGCATTAATGATATTAATGAAATATGAAAACAAGTAAGCTTTATTTATGAATAAAGCTTATAGGTATATTTTGAAAAAAAGAAAGAAAAGAGAATTTGATACCATCGTGCAAAAGCTTTTGAAAATTAACGACGATGCAACATTGTATGATTAAATAATTATTACCATTACTGTAAAAATAAACCTAACTTCAACAGGCGGAGCAGTATACTAGCTACATTTAACTTACACATGTCACATAGAATGGATTTGGTTAGTGAGTGATTGCTGTATTGATATTCAGCACTGATTAGGGTGTGACATATAACGGAACCCACCCTCCGAAAAAGTTATATAATTAAGACGAAGCATTTCATTCATCTATGAAGCATCTCTTTAGTATAAGTAAAAGTGACATTTGATTTTAGAACATATAGATTTCCATTGCGGAGCTTCATTTATTTCAGATAGGAAAACGATTTAAAATATTGAAGAGGAGATTATATGCGAACAATACATTATACATTTTTATTTTATACAGTGATACGGCTAATGTATCACTTTCTTCTATGGAATCCGAATAATAAATACTAATTTAATCTTTAAACGTAGACTGTAAGTCTAATTTTATTTGTTTAACATGATATAGGCATAACTTGATTCGATTAATGGAATATATACAATATAAGAATTAAGGAAAGAAATAAAGACTAGTTTCCCTGTAAAAATATTGTTTCCTCAAGAGTATCCAATACAACTTTTTCTACCATCTATCAGTTAGCAATTAGTTGATTAACTGTATACTGTTCTTAAAGAACGTATGCTGAAATTATTTTTAATCGCATATTATTGACGAGAATGATGGAACAAGATTATGATTATCTTCTCCGCTGAAACTCCGCCCATAAAAACATTGTAAAGACAACAACCATAAACACAAAAATCACATTTCTGGCGTTTATTTATTTTCTACTTATCTCTAGATGTGATAGAAATATGTCAACATCAACTCTGACACCTCAATAATATACAGGCTAACAGAACCAAAAAATAATTAAAAACGAAGAGAGACGTCTCTGAACAGAAACTTGTAGGCCGGTGTAAAGAGATGTTCCACATGAATACTTACTGGATATAAATTAATATTCGTGAGGAAACATTAAACCGGCATCAGCTTTGTGTTTTATATCAGCACTTCTGTTAAGAGTAGAATCGCTGTATGAAATCGGACGTTATTGTTCTTTTCATCTTGGACTTGCTGGCACCTAGTAATAATACAATTATATATCAATTATTTGGAAGACTGTCTATGTTTAGCCGAAGTACATAACCAATAGTAATCCACGTATTCCATATATGAAGGTCACATCATCGATCATATAAGCTATTCAGCTATCTAGCCGTAGTCTATTCTTACATGCACCATTCATGCATCATTCTTATACAATCAACAAGACTTTAATTTTCCAGTTAATTTTTAATATTCTATGTAGACTCTATCTTCGTTAACAGTGTTCTACTGAAAAGGCTGATATAATGATTATATCTGGATGTCTAAAGAGTTAATTTGCATTTTTGTTATTATTATTATTATTATTATTATTATTATTATTAGTAGTAGTAGTAGTAGTAGTATTAGTAGTAGTATCATCTTCACCATCATCATTATCATCATGGTTAACATAATCTATTTCACCATCATCATTATCATCATGGTTAACATCATCAATTTCATCATTATCATCGACATCATCATCGCCATCATCATTATTATTATCATTTAAACTAGCAATATTCTGAATAGAATAAAACCTTCAAATCAAAGTATATGATTTTCCAAAATAAATTGATATTTGAGTACTGACACCCCAAATATGTTACGCAATGACGATCACTTAGCACTTCAAATTAGCGCTGTGTTTACATGGTGGCTTCGTGATGTTTTCTCCTTTGTTGATATTGCTTTATGCCGTTGAATAATAAGATGGGTGTACACAGAACAGTTTCTGCCTCAGAATGGAAGCTTTAACTTTACCTATATTGCATTAGTTCAGTATTCTTCTGTCAGATGTTGGAAATATCTGTAGGGACTAAGCGATGATGCCTTCTAATAGCCAGCTTCCAAGTTATGGGAATACCAGGAACAACCGGCTGGGAGAACGTTAATGAGGAGTATTACATGTACTATTTTAATAAATGATAAATATTTATCACAATAAATGTCTTATACAAACTTGCAATAATTTAATAACCAGTAGTAAGCTGGTGAAGATTTTTAAAATATTAGTTCAATCATTACTACATCGTTTCCAGATTTTAGCTCCAAATCTATTACGGTTCTTGTCCACCCTCATCCAAGACAAGCTAGATTTTGCCAAGAAATATTAATTTTCATAACCTGAATTGCATATACTCTTTAAATGGTGATCACAAGGCTGAGAATCATATTTGTCGTAATACAGGCAGAGACAATGGTATAATTGTCATACATTACAAATTGGAACTAGCTACTAAGGTGAGTAAGTCAGATACATTGGATATATATATATCGTAAAAATGCGTAAATCCGACAAGGTTTCTCACATCATAATGTGTCGGATAAACATGAATGTCGGAATGTCGAGTTCATGATCACCGGTAGTCAGTGTCACAGATTGTTAGGTCGTAAATACGTGCCGTTGTATGCAACATAAATAAAACGCAATATCCATTGGAACCACAATGCCACTTATAATCTCGTGGTGTCTGTATTTATTTTCAACAATTCTGACACAATAAATCCAGCATAAAAGTTTATTTAGCGGAAATGGTTGACATATGATTAATGTCTGTTAGTGCGTTGAATAGGAATTTTAAATGGTTTGCTGGCTAATTGATGGTGTACTTCCAGGAATATTAGCTTATCCTCGATGTTGCTAGCGGCCATCTTTTCTGTGATATTCCGAGGCGGAGATGCCGTCATATCACCGTCGGACTCAGGTTGAGGGGGGATGTCACTCACAGGCTACTGCCCATTTTGATGTTTGTTCACTAAATAGATTATAAAGAAATCCTCGTGTCAGTTAGTCCATCTGGGGCGCCTCCGTGGTCTAGCGGTAGCGTGTTGGACCACGTATCACTACCACCCGTGTTCGAATCCCGGCGTGGGCACATCTGAAGGTTGTTTCGTCTTTCACTTCGTCTCATTACCTTTGGAGGTCGCTCGGCCATTTAGCCTACCTTGTGCACAAAAGTGGTCGTAAAACATCAATCATCATCATCACTTAGTCCATCAGGTTAACTCATGGTCTGCTCATTGGAAATATCACGCATATGTGTTTGTAAATAGCCATGAATTATTATGATTGGCTATAATAGCCGCAAGCAATGGAAGCATCATATGTCGGTGTGCGTGGTCAAGGACGATTGTAATTGGTTATAATATAGCTTTTATCGCAGGATGGCGGAGTAATTAACCATTATTGATAACATTCATGTGTGTCTGGCAATGATCAACCAGCGGATATATTTGGCAACATTTCCGTGTTGTCGGATTATCAAGGTAATTTTACAATGAAACGTCACATTCTGTTGGGGAAATGAAGTGTGGGAGTCGGAACGCAGGACGCGATTTTGTAAAACGTCATTTATAATGGAGCTAAATCCGTCACAGACAATAATATCCTTGAAGGTGTATTTTCTGGATAAACGGTGTCCATATTAACTGATATATATATATATATATATATATATATATATATATATATATATATATATATATATATATATATATATATATGGTTACATTGTTTGTTATATATTTTCCTCCTTCTTTGTAATAAATATGGCTTTAAATACTAATTATTCTTTAAGGAATATTCTAAGTACTTCAGTAACCTTCTCTGTATCTCATATGATGTTATAATAACTTGATTTCCATGTGCATAATGAGTCGGATTCGCATGTGAATGGGGAAACTCACTAATGAGTTCGTACACTAGATTTCGTCATCTCTAGAGAACAAATCTTCAGTCTAGTAGCAGCTAGGTTTGTATGTGACTCGTGTATCAGTTGCTGCAACCGTAAATCCATAGGCGATCCCCTACTTGAATATCTGGTAATTAATATGTTCAAGTCCGATCCCACACGAAGCAAGTTCACATACACAAATATGGCGTTATAAGCATTAAAGAGTAATGTCGAAATTACAGTGGTCTCGACACGTGAGTGAACGTGAGGGATCAGTTGATTGACTTGCATAGACCGCCCTCTTGTATCAAATCATCGCGAAGAGGAAGCAATCTCTTAATTGCAGGTGTATGGATATTAGTACCCGAAGCATGTACACTTTATCAGTATGTATTATTTAGATATGTCTTCTGAAATGAACATATTTCAACAGTTACATCGTTGCACTAAGATTCTCCTATTCGCACGGTCCACATTTGTGTGAGAAAGTAAGTTTGATGAGAAACGTCTTTTCTCTAGGCTGGATAATCCTGGTGAACAAATCTTTAAAACACACAACGCCAAATCGCAGTAATTTATTCGTCAAATATTGTATCAAAAGAATTTAGTTGAATTGCATCGTTAACGACATTGCATCTTATTGTACTTCTACTCTTCTACTCGAAAACGTCTACTCTAAAACATATCGACCTAAGTGCCTGGGAAGAGATACATGCAAATTATTCCCATTTAGCGACTATATGAATTATCATAATAATAATATTTATCCCAACAACTGTTTTATGTCTTTCTGCACGGAAACATCACCAATAAATACTAGAAACTTTAAAAACCATCATTACAATATCCTGGCTACGCAAACTGTTTTAAATTGCTTTTGAAAACTAACTGCTTTCTACCACCTATAATTGTATAAGAATTCTTAGAAATAGATATAATAGTTGCAATACTAGAAGTACTAGTAGTAAAAGTCGTAGTAGTACTAGTGGTGGTGGTAGTAGTATATGTAGTATTAGTAGTAGATGTATTAGTAGTAGTACTAGTAGTAATATAATTAGCATACGTATGATTACCTGAACGGAACATCGCCCAGACATATTGGAAACTTTAGTAACCATCATTAACTTTAGCAATATTCTGGCTATGTTTAACATACATCCTTAATCATCCTTAATCATAATATAGACGACGTACGTTTCCACCGTCCGTCTAAATACGTTATCCGCGACAAGAGGCAATTGTAGGTATAAGCCAAGGACAAGTGCACCGAGTCGCCATTATCAAAAATAGACACAGAATACCCTTAACGCGGGCAGTACTATGTATTTTCATAATGCTGGCTTATCTCCACACTATTCCTCGTATTATTAGCAATAGTTATAACAGTAAAAGTGATAGGACTACTTGAACTACTAGGATTATTGATAGCTTTAAAAGGTGTAATATAGAACTTTCACATACATATCTCGGCTATGCCGGCTATAATAATTCATTTTACCACCCTCACTGCACAGGCTACAATAGATTCATATAATATCATAATAAACATGACATACTTATAGTGACAGACGGGCCTGTTTTTTTGTTATCTATTTATTTCTGAGAATCAACTTATGGGTCGATAGGTAAGTAGAAAGGTAGATACATAGATAACTAGATAAATAGTATATATATATATATATATATATATATATATATATATATATATATATATATATATATATATATATATATATATAGATAGATAGATAGATAGATAGATAGATAGATTGCTTTGTCCTTTGGCTACGTTTTCGCGTGGCAAAAGGACCGATTTGGTCTTTTTGTTACCGAGTTGATCCACTTGTTACCATCACTGGTCCTTTTGGCACCATCACTGTCCTTTTGATACTTTTGTGGTCCAAATACTACATCTGGTCTCAATACTACTTTTTCAATCCATCGTATATCTA
>JAODUP010001787.1:20000-28208 GCA_025642065.1 Paralvinella palmiformis
TTGCTTAGATTTATATTTTTGTTTTCACATCTGTTTTCTATGTTGCTTTATTTGGTTTCAATCCCACCGCATAGCTGACATATCACGGACGTTGTCAATCGTCTAAGCTAAATGCACAAAATGTATTTATATACTCAAGGACGGTTCTCAACCCCCTGCCATGGCCATTACTCTGCCATAAGCCTGATATATAATACAAATAGGTTAAATGCAATTAAAGGTCTGTTAATTTCCGATGTTGGTTACCCACACCTAGTTTTCAGAATGATACTAGACAGAATTGTAGTGACGAGAACGGAAGAAATCAAATATCTTGAGTGAGAATAAGTCGAACTTCTAAAGTTTCTATTTGCACGTCTAATCTTCGGTGGTGACGTTTCTAGTAAAATCAATTCTGCTACCACGATACCTAACTTGCTAATTGACGTATCACAAGATGGTGTAATTAAAAATCGAGAGAAAGATCAGTATACAGAAATGAAAGTTTGTAATATGGAAGGTTATCTCTAGTAAAACGTGATTGTCCCCGGATGAAATAAAAACCAAGCGAGATAACAGGCAGAAACGAAACTGTCTGTCGTCTAGAACCTTTTTAGCTATAACATGCCGATATTATTGCTGAGCCCTATGCAAATGCATTAACGTTCCCGCCTTTTAATAACGAATTCGATTGATCCTCTACTCATTATTCAGTTAAAGGAAATATTTCGCTTTCCCAAAGTGGAAACACTTCTTACTTTTACAATAACATGAGAATGTCGTGTAGTTCGAACCATTGTGGGCCCTTAACGCATTTTTGGTAGATAAGCGTTCCGCCGATATATATATATATATATTTAAGTTTGATTCAAGTCATTGCATAATAGCTCCCCATTTGTAGCGCGTCCTTGCATGGTCCGCGGAACTAAGTTTTAACAATAACAAAGTAACTAAATCCATGGTAATCCCATGTTACGATGACAATGAGAATTATGTTTCTTTCATGAACAATTACGTATCGGTATCTTTTTGTCAAAAACAGGTCCAAATGACTGAAAACATATTCTCGGTGAAACCAGTTACACAACCTGATAGCTATATGCCAGTCACAGAGAGTAGCATGCCATCTGATATACTATTTGCAAAAACCGAAGAAGATTCTCAATAAGGTATGATAAGAATGGCATCAACTACCTTTGCTTAGTAACAGAATAGATATGGAATTATATCATCTGATAAGCGATGGCATTATATATCTCGTTGCTAAATAAGGTTGGCAACATGATGTTTTTCCTGCACGGTGAAAGCATCACCGCCTAACAAACATTCAGGAAAATTAGCCTGTGCTCAAAGGGATTGGTAGTCAATTGCAATTGATCTTTGGTGAATCTTTGCCAAAACCCAAGATAGTGAAAGCTCTTCTTTACTGTAACACAGAGTTCACTTTGTCGAAGATTTACACAATTCATTTTTAACGGAATTTACCAATAACCATGAAACTAATTGAAATATCTCACTTCTCCGTAACATTAAATGTTCATAGTTAAATGAAAGACATGGAACAAATAGAAAACTATTGACATATTACTAGTCGCTCTGCTTATTACATATTTTCTGTTTGTCATCCCTAGTATTAATCATGACTGTCAGCAATGTATTATATTTGTATAATTTAGACACTTACTTGGGTGGGTTTTTTTTTAACCCAAAGTCTAAACTCAAATTTGGCTGAACAAAATATTGGGTAAACATGTTGATATTCTTTTTCTTGGTGTATTGGGATCATAGGATATTTCATTTGTAAATTGTTAGTAAGTGTATATCGTATTAATGAGCCAAAACATGGAATTTCCATTGAGCTAATTGTAGAATGCTTAATGGAAATTGCCCCTTTGTGCATATGGATGATTGAGTATGTTCTGATCAGCGCTATGGAAGCCTACCACATAGAGTACATATTTACATAGCCGATTGCATGAAATGGATCAATTACAACACATTTATGAATTCTCTATGAATTATTTAAATGACGAGTTAGGATTATCAGTCATTTCAGTCCAGTTCGTAGCCGATACACAACCAGAAAGAAAGCAAAACCACACCCAAAATGTATTATTCAGAGAAAATGAGTCAACAGACATATTTCCTTTACGTCAATGGCTCTTAAAGCTAACGGTAAAAATGTAATGGCTGGCTATTAGTGAATTAACGACACTTCTGAGATATAATGGCTTATCATATCGTCTCAATATAGCCTCGTAACATAGATGATATGCCTTTTTCATCATCCTTCTGATTCAATAATATCCATAACGGGACGTTGCTGAATATAAATGTCCATAACAAAAGCTCCTTTCATCCAATATGCATAAAAAGAATATCAATTTGCATTAAGGGATCTAGATGCAATAAAAATGCCATTATCTTTTCCGGTATTATCTGTCCTCGTGTGATAGCTAGCTTATATCCACATTATTCATGTAGTACCAGTATTGCTATTGGTAATTACGGGCAATCGTAGAGTATTTACTTAAGGGAATGGAGATTTTAACACTCTTACAGTTAATAGGGTTATTTTACACCTCTCAATATATTAATCTGTTATTACAATAAATAATAAATCTACAAAAAACGATAACAATACTAATGCTTCTGTTACAAATGTTTTACGTTGAATAAACTTAACAAGATAAAAAGCAAAATACAAATTGATCGACAGAACATTTTAAATGTTTGGTGGTCATTTAATGCTGTAAACAATGTATTGTCTTTGACAATTTATATAATAAAATAAAACATTATTACTATTATTATTACTACAATAAGGCATTTTATTAGTAGAAAGGTATATCCCACAAACACAAGTTAAACCAAATCATTGTATTAATGAACCAGTAACATAACGCGTAGGAGCAGGAAGCTCCCCATCAAAAGTTAACTATAATCATTAGTAGTTTTATCATTTATCTCCCATGATCAGTTACAGCTCGTACATTTTTCCTTTATCTCGAATATTAAAAATAGAGATTTAGATCAAACTAAAAATGCAATTTATTAACGAATGGTAGACTACTATTTGAGATATTACCTGCATAAATGATTGGTAAAGGACAGTACTCGACTTCAGCCTAACAAGAATTGACTTTGAGAACGTAATACAATTAATATCAATATTTATTTTATGACTCTATTAACTGTGAGGTGTATCTTCATAGTCTTGATCATTATTGTCGTCAGGAATAATCAGTACATGACTGATAAATGTCATTTTCAATAGGAGTCCACGAAGAACTGCGTTAGAGACAGAATACCTAACTGATAAAATTGAATATTTCTATAACATGTTGTTATAATTACACATTACATACATGGTATGTTGATTGTGGATAACCGAAGATAACGTCCATGAATGTTGACTATTGGCGTCGAACTGTCGTCGTTCGTCTAATTCATGGGACTTCTTTGTGATATATAAAAAAAACTATCAGCAAATATTTGCTCTCAGATCGCATTAAGTATATATTCTGTGACAATAATAGATAGATTGATGAACATGGATGCTTCATCAATCAAAATAGTAATACGCTAAAGTTATTCTAATATAATTACAGAAAAGCCCACGATATAATACAATTTGAACTCCTTGTAATTAACAGAAAGAATACCTTCTTGGTGCAGTTAGCAAATGTTAGTCTGTGACATGCGCACATCAAAGCAGTGCTAAGATTAATCTCGTTTTCTATTCCTAACGTTTGTTCAATTGTGCGCAACTACTATGAAAGCATGGAAAATAGTAAACAAAGAAGGAAAATGGTGCACTTTTCGGTTATTCCCAATCAAACAGTAATACAATTTAGAACCCGATTTTAAAGAGACCCTCATCGGTGACGCGATTATTTGGGAAAATGGTAATCCTTAATTTAAATCGCATTTGAAAATAATTAAACAACCTAACAGCCACATCTCTTCGATTAACAATATAATCCCACTACTTACTCGATTTGCAGCAAAAGCAGTCTCGGCCTGGAGATAATAACAATAGCATCAATTGATTATGCTTAAAATAGAATCCAAATATGAATTATCCCAACTGATACTCCATCAAAGTCACGAACTCATTTAGAATGAAAATACTATTTAGTCGCATTATACATAACTGCTCAGTTATTATAGAAGATCTGTGACAATGTGTTTTTTTTTCCACAAATATATGGATGCCTTAAAACACATTGTGCTTTGTTAAATCAAAGAACGTTTTTGATACTTCATGTATGGTCTTCTTTCTTTTTGAAGTAATTTGCAAATTATTTATAAATGTGCAGTACATTCATGAGGCAAAATTTGGAATGCTGATATTACTAATATTACAAAGCTTCGCCTAAATTCAAAATATGGTACGTCTGTTTCAGTGAATATGCTATGGTCTACGATTTGGAAGCTTCATATATAACGTACGTCATAACACTCCATTTAAGACGTTCTATCAATTACAAATCAAATACGAGTCCTTTGGGGATTAACTAAATTATAATAAACATGGAAGAGTTAGGCTTATCTTTCATTTCAATCCAATTCAAACCTTCCTAAAGGAAATAAACTGAAACCAAAATTAAAATATATTAGCAAGTGAAAATGAGTCATCCCACATCCTTTCTTTATAATAGTGGCGGCATAAAGCTGAATGTTGAATCTAAAATGGCAGCCAATTATTGTATAATCACACCACTCAGATCTAACTGCATTCATCATCCCTATCTTCGATAATGCCACAATAACATCATAATATAGCCGATGTATTATTTGTATCGTCCGTAAGAATGGATTATTTCCACGACAGAAAGCTGTCAAATATAATTGTCCTGACCAAGACGTCGCTGTCAATAATCGAGAAGAATGTCAACTTATATTTATATATCTTGGTGAAATAAATAGTTCATTACCTTGCCTGGAACTGACAGTCTTGGTTGCATAGCTAACACAGATCCAGATTATATCCATGTATTATCACATTGATGAAGATAACGAGGGCAATCGTAGAGCGATTACTTAAAGTAGTACAGCATTAATAACTTAAATAATTGCCAAGGTTATTTGATACATCAGAATAGATTAATTGATATCGCAATGAAGAAATATTTTCCCAATAGTATATAACCATACTGGTAGATGATTACTTTATTGTATTACGAATATTTCACGTTGACTAAGCTATAATATATATATATATATATATATATATATATATATATATATATATATATATTGTGTGTGTGTGTGTGTGTGTGTGTGTGTGTGAGTGTGTATATATATATATATATATATATATATATATATATATATATATATATATATATATATATATATATGAACAAACATAGATATTTCTGAAATATAAATTAACTAACTCGCTTATGATAAATTCATGTCAATCTATCAAACTATATTCAACGAAACATTTCCTTTGTTTAAAACACGGTTCAATAAGAAATACATGAAACGTGATCCATGGGTCTCAACCGGATTATTGGCATCTGCCAGACATAAGGCGAAGTTATTTAAAAAGAAACTTAGTAAACCAACCGACAAAAACTTTAAATGCAATAAAAATTACTTGAATTTATTCAATAAAGCTAAGCACGAACTAAAAAGAAACTATTACTCCCATCTACTAGAATTAAATAAAAACAATATTAAAAACACGTGGTTAGTACTAAACCAAGCAATAGGTAAACAAAACTACAAATCTAACTGGCCCCAGACTTTCAAAATGGGCAACAAATATATTTCAGGTGAAACTAAAAAATAACAAATAGCTTCATTAAGTATTTTTCAAAAATTGGTAAAACCACCTCTGAAAATGTTCCCAAAACGTACAAAAAAAGTTAATGACTATTTGAAAGCACCTCAAATAAACAGCATATTTTTGGAAACTAAAGAACCAGATCAAGTCCTCAAAATCACAAACAAATTAAAACTTAAGCTTAGTACAGGTCATGATGAAATATCCTCCAAACTACTCCAGGAATCTATTGAATACATTAAATATCCATTGACACATTATAAATAGGTCAATAATTACCGGTATTGTTCCCAATCAACTGAAATAGCTAAGGTAATTCCAATACACAAATCAGCTGATCCCACTGAACTAAAAAACTATAGACCCATCAGCCTTCTCCCAGCTTTTTCAAAAATATTTGAAAGGATAATGTATAACAAGGTAATGAGCTTCCCTCAATAGTAATAATATTCTTTACAAACATCAGTATGGTTTTCGTGAGAAACACTCAATAATTCACCCAATTATACATTTATTAAATCAATGTGCATTAGCTAATAGTTCGACTCCTAGGCAAGTTACCTTATATATTTTCTGTGACCTCTCCAAAGCATTTGATTTTATAAAGACAGACACGTTATTAAATAAATTAAATTACTACGGTATTAGGGGAGTCGCCAACAAATGGTTTGCCATTATCTTGTGAATAGGAACAATATGTTTAAATCGGTAAAACGAAGTCGGATATTGAATTCATGAACCATAAGGATCTATCCTAGGTCCCTTGCTATACCTAATATATGTTAATAATATATCAAACTCCACAAATACACAATTATCTTTTGCAGACGACACTTCTTTAGTCATTAGTGATACTGATATTTCCACCTTATTTCAAAGAGCAAATGTAGAAATGAATAACTTATTTGAATGGTTTTGCGCAAATTGTCTCTTGCTAAATAAAAACAAAACAAAATATATGGTTTTCAAAGGTGGTACCAAAAATGTTGATTTTAACATCTTGGACATTTCAGTTGGTGGTACTCATTTAGAGCACATTGGTTCTCAATTTAAAGAGAAAATCACCAAATATCTTGGTGTCATTCTGGACGAAACTCTTTCATGGAAATATAATTTGATTTACGTGAAAAATAAGATTTCTTGGGCCTTATATGGCATAAAACAAGTAAAGAAATTCATTACTCCTTCAGAAAACTGTGTCTTTGCAGAAAAGAGCTATTCGTATTATTAATAATGCAGGTTATTACAATCATACGGATCCTTTATTCAAAAACTGTGAAATCTTAAAATCAAGTGACAGGTATCAATACCAAGTATGTTTGTTCATGGACGACTTTATTAGCAAGAGACTTCTTCTATCTTTTGGTGGCCTATTCCGTCTAAATTACATCTTAGCTACTTACTCAGCATCTGTAAAATGCAAAAAACCTTTATGGTTGTCAATGCACACATATCTAGGTAATTATATGATTCCTTGGTACCTGGTCCACATACTTCCAATACACACACGACCAGACTTGCACATACACAAACGGCGATTTATTGAGCTGAATATAATTATTAGCTATGATTAATCGGGGCTTATGGGAAGACAGCTTCTGCTACATTGGTGTGTGTGTGTGTTGGTGCCCCCCCCCCCCCCTATACACACACATATATTTATGTATATATATATATATATATATATATATATATATATTCGACCCCTGGAGTGGAAAATATGCCAATTAATCAGTTCCTCCACTTCAACAAATCCCGTGCCATATACAGATGATACTTACATATATATCATCAACACTTCAATCTCAGTGATGAGCTTCACAAGTGTTTGCTGCTCCCCACTTCCATTTCCACTTGAACTGGTTTCCAATTTATTGGCAGTAGTTGGAAGCAGGCAATCAAAGAAATCATTGATGAGCTGAAATCACTAGTCTAGTGGCTATCACTTAATAATATAACATCGTCAGGTTGATTTCATGCATCCTGGTGTAAAATAACTCCTTCACATTGAAGGGCAACTGACACGGTGCTTCTTCATCTGTCCCTATTCTAAAACAATAACATTGAAATACTGTAAATTATATAAATCACATGATTTTGTAACATTTTACGTTAAGACTAATGTCAAAAATAATAGTGATCCATTATCTCTCTCTCTCTCTCTCTCTCTCTTATATATATATATATATATATATATATATATATATATATATATATATATATATATAATTGAGTAATTTGAAGCATATTGATATATATGATTTTTCCCTGGTGGTAAATCGATCTAATTGTAAAAGGATTGTATATTTCAAGATTGTTGGCAGTAACTGTTAACATGACAGTCTTGACACGCACAAGTAGATTTGCTTACCTCGATACTGCTTACTTAATGGGTGTGTCCCTTTAAAAACATACGTGGTTTAATAGTC
>JAODUP010000178.1:652500-665000 GCA_025642065.1 Paralvinella palmiformis
GGTCACGGGGCTGTAAATCGAGATGTATATAGGCGTCTCTCTCTCTCTCTCTCTCTCTCTCTCTCTCTCTCTCTCTTTATCTATCTCTCATTCTCCCTCTCTTTTTCTCTCCCCCCATCTCTCTCTATTTATCTATCTCTCCCTCTCCCACCTCCCTCTCGCTCACACACACCTCTCTCTCTTTCACACATACATAACACACACACACTCTCACACACACTATTTATCTATTATCTATCTATCTATCTGTCTATCTCACCTTCTCTCCCCCCTCTCTCTGATAGATAGATAGATAGAAGGCACTGGCTCAGAGCACCCGTACACATATGTACATCCTATACGTTAATAAAACCCAAACTTCAGCAAATGTATACATCCTTAAATCCATACACTCATGAATTTATATATTGTCATTATGTCTGGACGACTCATCAGTCTGAAGGTTATGGTCATCAGCTAGCCATACTCGAAAATACTGTTAACCTCACTCACTGACTCATTCACCCAATCAGCTACTCATCAGTAGGTGATACAATAACAAACATGCTGCCCAAATGCGCCACTCGAACTTCCTGTACGTAAAAATATAAAACAATAAAAAAGAAAAGCCAGTCAACGTTCACCTGTATCAACATAAAAATCTCTATACTGTTTGTTATTTTTAAATGTTTATTTATTTATTTGTTTGTTTCGCTCATTCTATCTTTTATTCCGTTGTTTATTTCGCATCCAGGCCACTTCTGGGCTCGGTTTCCAACGTAAACAACAATATTAGCAGGTATCCAACAGCTGACGACTAACAGCCAGATTGTGTTCAGATTGAACAACATGGTACCTACCACATCTGATAATCCTTATACCAGTGTACAGTCAGTGGGGCCGTGTACAATGTTTATAACCGTGTAAAATGCCTTATAGCAATGTACAGTCAGTGTTTATAACCGCGTAAAATGTCTTATAATAATGTACAGTCAGTGGAGCCATGTACAGTGTTTATAACCGTGTAAAGGTCTTATAACAATATACAGTTAGTGGGGCCGTGTATAATGTTTTTAACTGTGTAACGGCATTACAGCAAGATACGGTCAGTGGGGCTGTGTACACTGTTTACCACCGTGTAAATGCCTTACAACAGTGTATTAACCACACAACAGCATAGATTTTAGTCTTCTAGCAGTGTAAAGTCCTTATAACAGTGTGTATAGTTGTTAAGAAAGTTTAACGTTTGGAACGATGTGATACTCTTGTAAGCATGTAAAACATTCACAGCGGTGTACGTATTCATAAACTCATATAACAGTGTCCTATCTGCTCCTCGTCATGATGCAAATTTTGAAACGGTATAAACCCTCTATAACAGTTTAAAACCCTTACAACAGTGTAAACCCTTATAACAGCCCAAAGAGTAGGGCGCCCCTGGGGTCTAGCGGTAGGGTGTTGGACCACAGATCACTACTATCCGTGTTCGAATCTCGGCGTTGGCATATATGAAGGTTGTTTCATCTTTGACTTCGCTTCATTACCTTAGGAGGTCGCTCGGCCCATTTAGCTTACCATCTAGCCTACCATCTGGCCGTAAAGCATCAATCATCATCATCACCCCAAAGAGTGAGTAAAGATGGTACCGTGACTATCGTCTTTAATAAACTGTGAATTCTTTATAACAGAGTACAATCCTCACGTTATTGCAGTCCTTTGACAAGTGCCAGGTCCTTTATACTATCGTAATGGTCTTGTGAAGTTCTTAAAACACCGCACAGTCCTCATAGCAACGTAGAAAGCAGGTGTTTGTGCAGCCTTTAAAGGGCTTCATATATATAGAAAACTGAAGCTAGAAGTTATAACAGTTTCGAATCCTCACATTATTTCGGACATTGGATAAGTCCTTACAATAACCTTCGTAATGGTGCTGTGAAGTCCTTATATCAACATAGAGTCCTCATAATAGTGTAGAAAACTGCAGTCTTTAAAGCACCTCGTATATTCTGACCAGTGTAAAACTAGTATATATGTTTAACGTTCGTATATGTCGGTGTAGTCTTTTGAACAGTGTCGTACTAGCAACGTGACAGTCCTTAAGAGAGCGACAATCCTCATCACTGTACAGTCTAAGGAACGTCTAAATTCCATAACGCAACCGCTGGCGCTATACGTTAGAAAGTTTTGGTCTGAGTTCGAATCTCAGTGTTACCTGTGTTTCTGAAATGTTTCATTCGATTATCTAATTTCGATAAGTGATTGCCATTCTGCCATATGTCCAGAGTATGATCAACGCCGATGGTAAGCAAAAAATCGCTCGCTCGCTCGCTCGCTCGCTCGCTCGCTCGCTCGCTCACTCACTCACTCACTCACTCACTCACTCACTCACTCACTCACTCACTCACTCACTCACTCACTCACTCACTCACTCACTCACAATAGTAATAATAATTTATAATAATTGTTACATCCAGATACCAGTATATACTCAGGTCTTTACAGTAGCGTACAGTCCTTATAACACTATAAAGTCCCGAAAACCGCAATACAGGAGCTTTATTGTTCCTATACGAGTCCAGGGTCCGGTCCATAAAGTGTTTTTTTCCCCATAATCTTGTAGCATTGATAAACACCTGACAGATAGGCGGAGGGGTGTGGTGATATATTAGAAGACATCTGTAAATATCTTCCTCTTGTCTAGTATCTAAGATATATCTCAATTCTGTCTTGTGTTTACGCAGTCCCCCCCCCCCCCAATGACTAATCCTATCTCAAGCCTATTCTAGGCCTCAATCATGCCTATTTCAGGCCTATTTCAAACCTATCTCAGAGCTAACTGTGTCTCTAATTCATTCCACTTCTGTTTCCTCTACGTGATGCTTATTCCATATTTAAACGTGAATCTCTGCGCGCGCGTGTGCGTTTGTTTGTCTGCGACTTACATGCGTGTATGTGTGTACGTGTGTGTATGTGTATGTGTGTGTGTGCGCGCGCGCGCGCTTGTGTCAAAAAGTCTGATGACAAAACGAGAAAACGTCATCATCATCATCATCATCATCATCATAACGATCACGATTATCTGTTGACATGTTTCAATGGGATTCATTCATCCATCCATCCATCCATCCATTCATCCAGCCAGTGCCAAATATCCAGAACGGAGTCGCTGAGAGGAAGTCCTTAGTGCGGCAAAACGGAACGGGCAAAACGTCCGATCCGGATCACAATAGGCACGAATTTACAAGAAGCACGTCGGAACTAGGTCAGACCGCGTGTTGATTGTCGATGATTATTATTACGACTTCACCGTACCGACAACAAATGGGACTTTTTTTATCAGCGCAACCCACTTAACGGTAACATTTCCTGTAGAATGACACCCCCCCCTCCTCCACTTCACCCTCCCAAAGAAAACGTGTATTCGTGTGTGTGTGTGTGTGTGTGTGTTTGGCTTAGGAATAAAAACTTCGAAAACAATCGACGTAAACGGCGATTTAGATGTAAAGGGATCGTTCCGGAACTGGGCAAAAATCGAAACAATGAAAACATCAAAAATTTCGGACAACTGCGGCTAGTACGGCGTGTTTCGGGGGGGGGGAGGTATTGAAAGGGGGAGGGTTGCGGTGGTGGTGGTGGTGGGGGGGGGGGGTGCGTCGGAGATGGAGCTTATGCGTAACAACGTGCACGATTGAAGAATGTGATGAGATTTGCTAGATGAATAAATAATGAATCATGCGATGTTTTTGTAAATCAGAAAGGATGTGTCTTGGTGTTAACGATGGCTGGTTCGCGGCGAATGCGCCGGTGAAAAGTACACCGTAAATAAAGCGCGGCGTATGGCGGGTCGGCGCCTAATATTATACTGAAAGAAGATTTCGGTTAAACATTTCTGGCTAATTATCGCAATAAAATGCGCAGGTTATATCGGGCTGTGCACTGCGATTAGGAGCAAATGGACGGCGGAGTATTTACGGACGATTGATACCGGGCGAAGGGAATAATGCGGCAACGCCATTAGTGAATAGGAGAGTCTACACGGCGAATACTGAACACAATATGGCGGCAACAACGTCATTAAATAAAAAAATTTACACGGCGGGTAATGAACAAATATTTCAGGGTAAGGAAGTAGCGAATTTGCACCTTGAGCGTTCTGTTATTTCGGTGTGCACTGAGTTTGAATGATTGTTTCTAGTGCGGGTACGTTATTGACTCCACATAATAATAATAATAATAATAATAATAATAATAATACTTAGGTAGATATTGAATTATTATTATTATAAATAAGATATCTTACACTTGAACATATAAAAATACAAGATGTGTAAGTGATACTGCGAGTATTTACACCGACTTTAGCACTTACAAAGCGACTATAGACACCAAACCGAGTTATGAATTATTCCGTTTTCTACTTACCAAAAGCTATACACCTTTTCCTAAGGTGTAGTTTGATGGGTGATCCTGGTATGGCTCTACCAAGAAGACTGTTGTGGATATGTAGTACTATATACATAGAGGCAATAGCTGTTTTCTTCCCCGTGCACGGTATTGTCATCTGAAATACTGAAAACCGGGGAAACCCGGAAATTACCATCTCTCCATTATGTGGGAAGTAGACGGTGATATGGCGAAGGTGTCTGAGCCAAAATGGTAATAAAGCCATATAACAACAGCACCGAAGTATTGGCATATTTGTGTAGGGCAAACCCTCAAATAGTTTACATTAGATACACGCACACACGCACGCACACACGCGCGCGCGTGCGCGGACACACACACATATACACACACACATATTCCGTCTCTTATAATACCTGATTTGCATATTTATATTAAGGTAATGCTTATAAAGAAAGGTTTATCCCCCGGATGTTAATAACTCAACACCCTTGGCGTTATGGTGTTATATCAACAACAACGAATTAGCATCTTCCTATAAGGTAAACTTGTATATTGTAAGATAATAGATTATATATCTAATGATCTGACCAGTTGTCTGGAGAACGAATCCTTACTAGCTGACAGTTTAATTTCCGGATACATAATTCAGGACAGTGCATGTCGTCACTCCCCCTCCCCTCCTTTGGACCCAACAAATGATCAGAAGAAGAAAAAGAAGAAAAAAAAACAAGACGCTGTAAGCACCGAAAAGAGGACTGGTCAGTCGGTGGATTTGAACCGGGAAGTTAACACAATCTGGCGTGGCACACGATTTGATTATATTCGTCGTCCATCGACAAGCGTTTGGAACGGGGAGGGAGGTCGGGGAGGACGCTTTCCTTATTCGTGCGGTGCAGGTACGTGCACAAAACATTATTTGTGTGCGCGTGTGCGTGTGTGTGCGTGTGTGTATATGTGTGCGTTTGCGTATGTGTGTGCGTGTGTGTGCGTGTGTATGTGTGTGTGCGCGCGCGCGTGTGTAAAACTGCGTTGATAACCACCACAACCAGTTTGTTTAGCCACCGATAAGAAACAAGCCACTGTGAAGGGAGAGGGGGCGGCACGTTTAACAGTACCTTCTCCCGCAAACCAGACTACAGGTGTCCGCATTTGTCTATCTGAAAGCCGATAATATTTCCGACTCAATCCAATTTCCCCGATTTGTCACGCATTTGCGCGTGAAATCGACCCGGCAACTGTACAGGAGGGGAAAAACACGCAACAGGATTACAGCTTGTCTGCTGCTTTCGTGTCCCGGATTTTGGGCATGCGCAATGGGCAGCCTCTTCGCGACGGCCAGCGCTGGGTGAACTCCTTCGGGGTAATTACTCCGTTTGAGGCGAATATACGAAATAGATGGGGACAAATTGTCGTCGGGACGAAGCGTCGCCCAACCGACAGACCAGACGGCTACAGATAAGACGTTTATAAATGGCTAATCCACTGCCCGGTCGTGGTACAGATGAGCCCGGAGACGGTTCGGGCCCCGGGTGGTGCGGTGTTACCGTGTCCCGGTCGTGTTATGGGGCGTCACCCGCGAGGGCGTCGCCCCCGTCAGCGTTTTATGGCCAGTCGGCTGCCGACACGGTGACGCCATGGGGCTGCGTCTGTACAGGAAGCCCGCCTAATGGATGTCGGGTTCGGTTCCAGGATCAGTCTCGCGAGAAGCCGTTCGGGCGAGTTGGGCCAGGTTGTCTAATTTGTCAAATTTCAACGAATAAAGTTGTCGGCTTTGGTTTCGTCAACACCCCCCCCCCTCCCGCATTACCATCCCCCCATCCACCGCTTCTCTGCCTCTCTCCCTCCCCCCCCCCCGACAGTCCTACGTCTGGAGGCGTACCACGAATACATATTGCTTCGTCTGGGAGGATTTTAGTTCATCGTCTGGTTAGCGGTCTGTTGGTCTTTTTGGTTGGTGTCTGACTGCCTGTCTGCCTGTCTGTTTGTCTGCCTACAGGTTGTCTGCTTGTCTGTTCGTCTACTTGTGTCCGTCTGTATGTGATTTCCCCTCTTTATCATCTGTATCAATATATATATATATATATATATATATATATATATATATATATATATATATATATATATGCTAATTATCATACTTCCTCTATAATTTTCAATCGCTCACTGACTGACTGACTGACTGACTGACTGACTGACTTATTCCCTCACCCAATCATTTGATAAGCCTCTCAATTAACTTATTCCCTCTGTTTTCACAGTTAAAAGTTATTATTACTATTATTATTATTATTATTATTTATTATCATCATCATCATCATCATCATCATAATCGTCGTCGTTATTAATAATATTATTGTTGTTGTCGTGTACCCATTGATTCTAATTTGACAAAATACGAACTGTTCCAACCATTTTCACACACACACACACACACACACACACACACACACACGCGCACACACACACACACGCACGCACGCACGCACGCACGCACGCACGCACAGAGAGAGATTTCCAATAAAGTGCTAAGCGTTTACCTTTTATCACGTTTACCGTTTACCACGTTTACCGTTTTATCACGTTTACCGTTTACCACGTTTACCGTTTTACCACGTTTACCTTTTATCACGTTTATACAACAAACTATATGATAAGAAGCGACAACATTGACTTGTTCTCGGCCACTTATGGTGCACTTAATAACACACAATAGATCAGCTTTATAGTCCTTAAAGCTAAAAGAATAAATTTCTTTACGTTACTTACAAAAATGGAGAAGAAGAAAAACCCGCTCCCATCGAACCGTGTAAATAACCAGAGGAAAAAAATACACACACAAAACCTACATTTCAAAGATCCGAAATACGCCGAGCAGTATTTACTTATTATGTCGTCGTAACCTATCTAACACGGGCGACTTTAAAGTGGGGACGAATTTGCCGCTTTACGAAAAACGCCCCGAAATCTGCTCCGACAGCTTTAATAATAGTCCTCCGACAGAAAGATCGGCGCCGAAAGAACGTATTAATGCTAGTAATTATTATAATGACAATATTTATTAAGCAATCGACGGGATGATGTCTTATGGGCTCCATTCGGCGATCGGGAATGTGGAATTAACTAACCTGTTTTCTCCTTCGGGATAACGCCAAACTTGGGAATGCTGAGTAGGGGATCGTATAGCGTGCTCGGATCCAGAGAACGTAGATCTGTGAACTTGTACAGGTACTGGAACGAGGATTAATAATGGAAATATAGTATGGCTTATGATACGATGGTAGTGCAACGTGTTCGGTATCATAAATAATGGTTATTATTTATGATACTTTAATATTTATTTAATTAAGTAGCGTCGCTTTATTTATTTAATAATAATAATAATAATAATAATAATAATAATATTATTATTATTATTATTATTATTATTGTTATATGCTATTCTGCTTCGAAAATGGAGATTTACGACATGGATACTCACATAGAAATACATTAATACTATCTGTATTTCATAAAAGACCAACAAAAAGGAATTAAATTTGATTAAAAACGTCATTATTAACAAATTAAAACCTGTTCTATCATATATATCTATACTCAGTTACAATTATATCACATTGTCAGTCATGTATAATAACATCATTCGTGTGAAAACTCCTGACCATTTTCTGATTCAGTGTCGCATATTCATCACCCATTATATATTTAACAATGAGATAAGTCATGATTGTAATGAATCTAGCAATATTATATATATATATATATATATATATATATATATATATATATATATCATAATATTATTGATAGAAATATATATATATATATATAAATATATATATATATATATATATATATATATATATATATATATATATATATATATAAGATTATTGTAATTAGACAATTTTGTGTAACTGTGTATGTCTAATAAGAGCGAATAAAACGACTTGCGAAATGCTAATCTTACTAAATCGAAATTACTACTACTACTACTACTACTACTACAGCTACTACAGCTACTACAGAACGGTGCTAATAGCAGCAACAGTAGTAGTAATAAGAGTAAATGCAGTTCTACCGAAATATGTTAACACGTGACTAACCATATTATCTGGACAAACACACAATACACATCACATCACAATACACAATACAAGAGACACAACAATACACAATATTACGTTATACTGAGTGACGTTAGTTGGCTACGGTCCAGATTTATAAATATATGAATGAATGTTGACGTTACGTTTGTTTACACGTAGTAAGATGACATGCTCTAAGGATCTAAACAGCGTCGAGATAATACTGTATATATATATATATATATATATATATATATATATATATATATATATATATATATATCCTGAAGATGAGAAAGTGTGTTCCTTCTAGGAGGTATAGCCACACGGATGTTATGATGTCGTAACAATTGTACGATACTTCGCTTCTCGTCAACTATTCTCAATTTCGACTAACCCTCAGACCTTTGTGACTCTTCTCTCTTATTTCGTTAACTGCTTAAAATGTAAGTAAAAGGGTTTCTGACACACACACACACACACACACACACACACACACACACACACACACACACACACACACACACACACACACACACACACTATATATAATGTTACTAGTGTATAAGTGAATATTTTTTGGGCTTTAAGTTTGGCTCTGCACAATACATCAAAGACACCGTGTAAAGGATAAATAACTCTTGTTATCCGGTGAGTGGTAACAACTCCGAATTAGTTGCCTAATTCTGTCTCTTCGTGTCTCTGTCCGTATGCCTGTGCGTCCGTCCCCCTGTCTGCCTGTCTATTTAACAAGCCACCACTCCCCGAGGCCAGTTCCTGGTCCTACCCATTATAAAAAGGTTGTTGTTGTGGGTTTGTGTCGTTGTGTCACGGTTGTCGTGGCCCGTTGTTATAACAGACCGTGGTGTTATAAGGATGTCAGGCCACCTTCGTTATCCAATACTCTGACAGCTTCTACCTGTATCAACTCTCTGATTAGCTGTCAGAAGCTGTCGACTCATATGGGGTGATCGGTTGTTAACCTATTAGAGGCACCTTTCGGTTGTTATATAAGTTAAGGTGAGTTAATTTTAAAACTTTTATCGGAAGATCGTTTAGTTCTGGTCTGGAGAGAGGTGAAAGTGGCTATTAGGTAAACATCGGCTTCTCAATGAATGACTGACTGAATGAATGAATGGGTGAATGCTAATGTTTATATGTCGGCTTCTCTCTCTCCCTCTCTCTCTCTCTCTCTGAAGGGGGGGGGGAGGTGCGAGCGCGTTTAATGTGTCACAGAGTATTAAAGATTTCAGTTACAACATCTGGAGGATTTTTCAGGGGAATTAACAAATATTACGACAATAAATTTTCATACTAAGACAACTATCTCTCTCTCTCTCTCTCTCTCTCTCTCTCTCTCTCTCTCTCTCTCTCACTATATATATATATATATATATATATATATATATATATATATATATATTACTTCAGTGGAAAACTTCTTCCCATTAGTACAATACTAAAGCCGATCCAGACAGACGCTTATCTAGATTGACAGTTACACGGATCATGGCGGCCATTTGTCTCCAGTCAAACGATTTCAGGATCTGTACTATACGGACATCGCTGTTCTGATTATAGCGATCGATATTCTGGATAGACACGGAGGGGCTCGTTAGAATCCGGCATTACGCAGGATGTTAGTTGTCCCCCCATAAACGACGTACCAGTGCTTTAAATTCCACCCCCGGAATTGATCTTTTTAAATAAAGTGTTTTGGGTACATGTTCCCCCGGGGGGGGGGGGAGTTATTCAATCGTATAGGTACAGTTATGTTTTATTAGATGGATGTTCGTTGGTAATGATTGAAGCTGATTTGTCGTGGAGATCATCCTGATTTTACGTTGTGATTTTCAGCTGATAATCACATGCAACCATCGATCACAGATAATTCAATAACAAAAGAAATATTAATCATTTACTTAAATAATAACTCGTGTCAGGGTTCTATTGCCCATATTAAGGCTGACTAAGCTGAAGCCGAGGGGCCCCGCAGGGACTGGGAGCCAGTAGGTGGCTGATGCACTGTTACCAGCGCTGTAGGGTTCCAATGGTTAAAGGCACTTTGCACTCAGCATATATATATATATATATATCCAGCCCTACTTCGGGTAGAAGCCATAAAATGAAAGGTAGCAGTCTGAAATATCATCGGTGAGTCGTACTAATTACCACAGGGGCGAAATATTGTGGGGGGGGGGGGTATCGGCAGCAAGCACCCAATGAGCGAATAAACAAGGGCGAAACACCCGGAACAGGAAAGTTGTCTTATTCATAATACGAAATTTGGCATGCTAGAAGGTAGTTTAGATACAGGTAGTTTAGATAGGCCAACAACTTATTGATCTGGATTGCTGTTTGATGCTAAACAGTATCTGATCCAGTGGCATAAACAGATCCTGATGGCTGTGATTAGACATCTGTCTGTGATAATCACCTGGCCGTGTTCCTACGCAAAGGCGGAGCCGTTATCTTAAAGGGGGCGGACCTGGCAATTCGTTGTCGGAACCGTAATAATTCTCACATCTGTCGCTATTCAAGCTTGGATCCATAATATTCGGTATGTCTCGGGTATTCCCGATCCGTTAGATCCGGAGCGACGGAATTCCCCGAAAGGTGGCGAACGCACCTGTAACATCTGTAACATACGGGATACTCAGGGGGCCCATCTCCAGACACCGTCCGCCATAAATCGGTGTAAAAGCGGCTCAAACGAACTCGACCCACCGCATCGGGAAAGCCAGGAGGCCGCGTCCTGACATCTGGATCGGGTGACCCGATATCTTTATAACCCTGTAGGTACATCGTAATGAAGACGAGCGCTCACCGACGCCTAACTAGCCATATTCCGCGCATGACAGCGCCGCCCATGACGGGCGCCATCTGTCGGCGATCCGGAAATCAAAGAACCGAATGCGAATCATCGACGGAACATAAACGAAGCTAGCGCGCTGATAGCCAGCTGCCACAGCGACTTATTAACGGCGAGTATTACAACCTGTCGCTATCCCGGACTCTCGCCGCCTCGCTGTCGCGCGTAATCGATTCCGGATCGCGGCGAGCCGTCTGATTGGTCGAATCCGGGCAGCTAATCGTTTGGCGGCAACGACTCGGCGTATCGCGGATACGCGCCCAGATCGCGGATAACCAACCGGCTGTGAGCGACTGGGAAGAGCATTTTACTTCTCGTTTGATCTGTGTTAGTAATCTACTCAATTATCGCCCCAAACTCCACCCATCTTCGCCACCCCCTGCCTCTAGGTGCGTCATTATTTCCACGCAGCCGCGTCATAACGATGTGATAAAATACGCGTGCAACAAGAAAACAAAATTCGCCGAGTAACAGATATCTCTCTATCCTTTCCCCCCGTCTCTTTCTGTCTGTCTGTCTTCTGTCTGTGTGTGTGTGTGTGTGTGTGTGTGTGTGTGTGTGTGTGAGGCGTTGACCGATGTCAAATTTCGCTCTTTCCCGTTTACAAGTTGTCGCTATGCGGTCGACAGCTCGTTACCAATCCCGATAACTCTTTCGTTCCGCTGTTCTCTTACGATCTCGAGTGCAGCCTCATTACATCTCGTACCCGCGGAATTACCACCTATCACGCCCGCGGGTCTCCCTCTCCTGTAATCGGGCGTCAAATCGAGCTTTTCATTTAGAGCAGTGTCGAAATCGGGGGCCAGACAAGTGTCGACGGATCAAAGAGATCCCAATCGCTGGCGCTGACATATCGGATACGGTACGGATAGTTTGGAGAGGTGGGAGGGCGGCTGGGAACTCGGAATCGGGTACGATTTGGTGGCGGGCAAATTAGCCGTTTCCTCGAAAATGGCCAAAAACGCTGCCGAGATGACGGTTAACAAATGGCGAGGCGCTGATGAATTAGTCTCGAAAAACAACGGAAACGCCGAGGCGGCGTTCATCCTTCCCCGAGGAGACAAGATGGCCGCCGAGGGAATGGCCACTTCGATGAGTACACGTCCAATAGAGGGCGCCCCTTCCTACCTACCTACGACGGCGGCGGCAGTATTTCG
>JAODUP010000178.1:667500-760000 GCA_025642065.1 Paralvinella palmiformis
GTCTGGATAACTGAGAGTGATACCCGTACCGTACTCTATGATTAGCCACAGACCAGAACATTGTCTGGTTTATTGGCCTTAATTGATCCGGAAAAGAAAACACTTACTGCGATAAGAACCAGCATCTCCCTGTACTCGATTACTTATTTATGTGACAACATGCTGCTAAATGGCCAATGTAAACAAACACTGGTTTATGTTGGGCCAGTACTGGGCACGATCTGGGCTCGCCCCGGGACCAGCCTTGGGCTGATTTTTGCACGGCAGGGGGGGGTTATTTAGCTCATTTCGGACATAGGCTGGTTGGTGTTGGGGAGATTTTGAGGCAAGATTTCGACTCCCCCGGGTCAATACTTGGGCCAAAGTTCGGGGCCGTGTGTAAGGGCATCTCCCGAAGAGACTTTAGGGGCAATATTTTTCATGGTTTGTAGCAAAATTTCGGCTGACGTATAAAGGATTTCAAGCAAAGTTTGAGTTGGCCACTGGTCGTGTATTTGGGCATGATACGTTGTAAATGGTTGAAAATCAATACCCAGAACCAGATTGGGAGAAAAAAGACTCTTATGGGTTGAATTGGGACTTAATTCGTGACCCAATTAAGGACAGTGATTGCACTGGATTGAACCAATCAACTGGAACGGCCCAAATTTAGATCTGGATAGTCTTGTGTCAGTGGGCTACGATTGCCCGCTTGGCTGGATAGCACCCCGTGCGGGGCAGATATATATATATATATATATATATATATATATATATATATATATATATAGGTTTCGGGGTAGGCAGTTTAGAGCAGCCAAACTTACCGCTTAGTCCTGAAAACGATATCTTGCCGTCTGGAGAATTGTTTTCCTCAATTATCGCCCACCTCCCCCGCAACCTCAGACAGAAAGAGAGAGAGTGTGAAATTTTCACACTCAAATCGCCGAAATATGACTAATTAAGAGTCTAGCAGCTGGATGTTGTCACCTGTAGCGTGGCTTTAATCAAACCGACGCCGTTACCGGTGGTACCAACATGGCGCCGGTTACACCTAGCAACCAAAACATATGGCTGGTTGGCGCAAAAGTGCGCCAAAACCCGTTGCCTGGTAACCGGGTATAACAGTAAATACTGGATCGCGGTACGTCACCGGAACAGCGAATGGTCGACACGGTGAACGGATGGATGGGTAGGGGAGGGGAGGGGGAGGGCTTGCGTATCAAATTTGATGATCGTATTGGTTCAGGTGTGCCGATTTAGTAGGTGATGAGCCAGTGTTGCTGATGTTGATGATATAGAGAAGTGTCGGTGCTTTGATGCGCGTCACGCTCCGATTGGATGATAAACACTAAGTCGGGCCACAGTAACTTATAGAGAAGAAATGGTAATATATAATAATGTTAGGATTAGATATAAGTTAGTTATTGGGGTGTATCTCTCTCTCTCTCCCTCTCTCTCTCCCTCTCTCTCTCTCTCCATCTCCCCCCTCTCTATCTCTCTCTCTCTCCCTCTCTCTCTCCCCCCCTCTCTCTCACTGACTGACTGACTGACTGACTGACTGCTTGGCTGGTTCACTGACTGGCTGGCTGGTTTACTGACTGATTGACTGACTGACTGACTACTTGGCTGGTTCACGGGCCGACTGGCTTACTCACTGACTCAATCACGTATCTATGTGAATATTAACAAAAGAAAAGACGTAACATTTCCTATCATGGCTTAACATCGTAGATATATTTTAATCCTGACCCCATAAACCTTATAGTTGTGTGTGTGTGCGCGCGCGCGCGCGTGTGTGTGTGTGTATATATATATGTGCGAGGGCACATACGATTTAGCAGCGAGTGAGAAGGTGCTGGCACAGATGCTAAACTACTGTGATTCCATCGACTGAATGATTAATTAGAAATTTATTTTAGAAGGTGAGTGTTCATACTGAGACAAAATATATAATATATAATATGTAAGCAGACAGACAGACAGACAGACAGACAGACAGACAGACAGACAGACAGACAGACAGACAGACAGACAGACAGACAGACAGACAGACAGACAGACAGACACACAGACAGACACACGCACGCACGCACAGAGAAAGAGAGTTATACATACAGATAGAGGGTGAAACAAACATCTTATTTAGTGTCACTTTACACGGATCGCAAACATCCCATCTCCAATCCCCCCCCCTCTTCCGAGTTCCATAAAGACAATTCACGCATACTACCCTTCAGGATCCATACGCAGCTCAACCGATTGCGAGGACGTGACCGGGTTCGAGAAATTAACCTCGGACTCGGATCCGCCTTTTGGGATCTACTCACCGATGAACTGTTCGATCTCGCTTCCGTCTATCCACAGAGCGAGCTTCTGGACACCGGTCGCCGGTCCGGCCGATAACAGCAGTAACAACAACGGCCACAACAACAACGCCAACGCGCACGATGACGATGACGACGACATGAGCAGACCAATCGGCGGAGAAGGGCCTCCCACGACTCTCATTGTCTCCTGGATACGACCAACGACAGACTCAGGTCTCGTTTACCTCTGTACATAGTTCATCCGACGAGAAAGGAAAGCAACAGCCGCCTTTTCCGATTGTCCTTTTGCTGTGCTGTTATTATTGTCGTTGTCGTTGGGTTCCCTCCGTGGAGCAGAAACGTCCACAACAGACGAACCTTTCCCCCGCCACTTTCTCTTCGGGATCCCCTCGACGGATCTGTAGATTTTTGCCCGATCTGTTTGCTCTCTAAGGCGCGAGTTACATGGGGACGTCGATGATTTGCGGGTCGTCGGGTCCCGATAATGGTACGATCATCAAAGAGGCCGAAGTTGCCGCGATCCGTTCCGTCGATGCTAGCTAGCTTCGAGAATGAAGACGCCTTCGGAGACGCCGGCTCTTATAAGGAGCGGCCTGTCGCCGCCCGCCGCGACGGTGCTGCCCCCATGCGGTGGTCTTGGTGTAACGGTGCCGTGCGTTGAAGGCGGTGTTGCTGGTCGTCTTTGTTAAGGTAGCAGCAACCTGCAGCGTAGGGATGAACTTCCAGGAACCGGATTATGGGGGAGAGGGAAAGTTTGAGGTCCCTGGCCGTCGCAACCAGCGAAACGCCACCCCCTCCCCCGGCAACGCAACCTGTGCTGGGCCCAGAAACACATGTTAGTAACAGGATTAACCAGCTCACACGGGTCTAGTGTTTAGCCCTGCGTGGCCGATACAAACGCGGGGTCCAATATAGGCGCGATGCCGGTTTGAGTGGCCAGTCTGTAGGCGTTCCGTGTAATCACGAAAAAAGGTGCTTCGTTGGAGCCCTGTTGGTTGACCAGAGATCTGTAGATTCTTAGTTCGAATCCACTAACTGTCTGACCATCTCTCGCGTGCTGAATGTGGATTGTGGATTGTATGTCTCCAATTCACAACTGGAGACGACACAATCCTAACGAGTGTATCCGTATTCTTGTTGGTCTTAATCCGTGTGAAGGCCATCAAGATTGTCAGATCGAATACCAGTGTTACTTCAGCCGGTAGAAGGCGTCCCGATAGATACAACACTGTGCTCCAAATATTGAGCTAATTGTTTGAATACCCCCCCCCGGTGATACTGCGTTTGTGGGGTGTCTTTGTGTAGAGTTACCTCACGGCCCCAACCCCCGAGGCTAAACAAAACACTGATCCGTTCGTTCATTCATTCACTCACCTATGTCTGAGGGATGTTTCATCTTATCGTCTCATTTCTCTAGGTATGTCTGGGATACATTTATTTGCGTCTCCATTATATAACTACCTCCCGGGGGTTTGCGGGAAAGATATTAAAAGTACGTCGCAATGGAAAACCGAAATTCCACCGGAGTCCAAACTTACTGAGGTATGTAAAATAAATATTATGAAAAGAAATAAACAGCGTAAGGTGTCACTTTCTTTTATTTGAATGCACTTATAAGTTAATATTACGATAACATATTTATGACAGCCGCTATAATAATTTTTATTCACGGATACTTAGTTTTTATTCGTCCGAGTACAATACCTGATTTTAATCCCGGCCGGACTACGTCACCATCTAATGTGGTCAAATAGACATGACGTCATGAGAAATTCATCTCTCACTTG
This sequence comes from Paralvinella palmiformis, assembly GCA_025642065.1. Taxonomy (NCBI): domain Eukaryota; kingdom Metazoa; phylum Annelida; class Polychaeta; order Terebellida; family Alvinellidae; genus Paralvinella; species Paralvinella palmiformis. The sequence continues at coordinate 671,597 of JAODUP010000178.1, forward strand.
GCCTGGACGATATAGCTTCCCCACTGTTAACCGAACCTGTGATCGTAGGTTTTGTTGTTCGGGGAGAATCCCCAGGCTGTCGCTTAATCAGCGCAGCCTCTATGTTGGAGTGGTCGAGAAACCTCCTCCCCACCACTCACAGGGGAGCAGTACGGAAAGATGGAGCCGAAATACCCTGAGGGTGGTCACTGCCAGAGTGTTTTACGTCCTCAGGGGTTTTTAACGTCCCCCTTTATTTTAAATAATTCAGTGGAGACGGCAGCGCCATTTAACGTGGTCAGCCACCCACGATGTTGTGAGCCGAGAAATTAATCCCTGGAAAAGTTTCGACCTCTTGCGGGGTTCGAACCTGCGACCGTTGGCACCAAGTGCCGGGTGCTTAACCACTAGGCCACCGGAGCCAATGTGATCGTAGAGCCAGGTGTCACACGTTTTATGTCGGCGCCACTGGCTGGGCAGGGAGGAGTGTGTGTGTGTGTGGGGGGGGGGGGTGGGGTGGATTTTCTTGGTACTCTTATTACTAATCAGGGCGCTGCTATATAGCATTACCAGTGTGTGGGTTATGTTTCATCCGGTCATCTCTTTAGACCTATATCCCAGGTATAACAAGTAACGGAGAATCACCCGCTCATCTATGGCGCATCGGAGAGAGCGCTCCAGGTAAAGATTAGAATATAAACCATATTTGGGTTTCTTGACTGTTTCCGGAGGGAGTCCCCCTCGGCCATATTTTCCAGGTGTGACCAGCACCGAGATTAAATTAACCACTCACTCACTCACTCACTCACTCACTCACTCACTCACTCACTCACTCACTCACTCACTCACTCACTCACTCACTCACTCACTCACTCACTCACTCACTCACTCACTCACTCGCTCACTCGCTCACTCACTCACATGTTAATTCATGTATCAACTCTACTCATGAAACAGTTTAAGTTAACGAGAAAATTTCCCTCTTTCTGACGTGTATTTCTCCCTACCCGTTTTGTGTGTGTATATATGTGTGTGTGTGTGTGTGTGTATGTGTGTGTGTTTGTGTGCTTTTATATGCGCTTGTGTGTGTGTGTGTATGTATATAGTTGATTCTGACCATATTTATAAACTATTTGTGTGTGTGTGTGTATGTGTGGATGCGTGCGTGCGTGCGCGGGCGCGCGTGTGTGTGTGAGCGAGAGAGGAAGAGTGAGCATTAGACAGACTACGTAGTGTAATTTATTGACATATTATTCTTTGATGGATGAAACGAAGCCGTCAATTGACGATGGAGGGATACACGATGATGAGTGGTATGGCTGTTTGTTAGAGGGAGGCAAGTATCGCGGTAACGTCACGTTCGTAAAGATACAAGCATACACGAACAAGGACAACGTGGTCACAGGAACAGATACGGAGACAGATGTATACATTTACTCAATCGTGCATATATTTAAGGAAACAAACGATCATATCGACGGAGCGTGTTTTAGATTGAAACGTCGTTATTTCGGATTCAGTTCCTCGAAGAATCGTCTTCTGCTGCGATTAGTGATTCTTTGTGCCAGTGCTTTTTCACACATTGGCAAGACACACGAGAGAGAGAGAGAGAGAGAACATGAGAGAGAGAGAGGGAGAAGGAGAGAGAGAGAGAGAGAGAGAACACATGAGAGAGAGAGAGAGAGAGAGAGAGAGAGAGAGAGGAACGTAAGCATCGTAGTGAAGAGGAAGAAAAACATGGTATCATAACGTTACATTTAGAAATAGTTCTGCGATAAGTTACTTATTTATCATAACGTATTAATCATGTATTAAATTGCATTAACTGGGTTGTCAAAAGTCTGAGATACAGCATTGTCACGTTACATAAGTCATCCATTATACTGAAATTTAAGAAATCTGTCACTTAAATTTATATTATTTCTTGTAAATATTGCTATTAAAAGACTACAATACATGGCTATCGTCTGCTTCATCTAAATTACTCTACACGGAGCTATTTTATCCGTGGCAAACAAACCTCATCGTGATTTGGGTACTATTTATGAAGAATGAAGTTGGCGTTTGTTACATGAGTACAAACTTGAAAAATAAAACGAAGATGAAAGATTGGAAAGTAAACGATCGCAAACATATGACGTCTGAGCTCGGATAATTTTCTGGATATAAAGGCATTTTCCAAAACGGAAGTAATATTATCTGTATACTGTGTACTAAGGAATTGTATTGCATTCTTCTTAGCTATACATGATTATGTATTTTGATAGAAAGCACATAATTCTACTTAATACCTAATCAGATTATAAACTTATAAGATCATTGGGACAGTCTTGGGATAGAATGGGCCAGTGGCGCGGAAATAGATTGACCAATCAGAAGCCCGGCTTCACCGTTGAAACCTATCACGTGTTATTAGCAGCCATTAAGGCTAAATACATACTTATCGAGACTAGATTTTCGTACATGCCAATTATTGCGAGCAATAAAAGAAAGAGCGTTCGAGCAATAGACGTTCAGCTCGATTTAGTAGAAGTCGATCAATTCAACTTGCCTCAGACGATCACCTGATTTAGCATTATAAACGTTTACTGACATAGTCGATTCTGACCATATTTATTAACTATTCTTTTGCTATTCGGGAACTGACCACGAAGAGTATTCTATAAACAAACGATTAACAATTTCGTATTATCTAATTTGTTTGTGAACATTTCTTACCTGTCACGCTTAAGATAGATGACTGCATATATATATATATATATATATATATATATATATATATTGGTGTAACTGCTCCATATTCACTACCAATGATAATACAGAGGTCTTGCCTAAGTGTTTCGTTTCTACCATTAAAATAAAACATTTCGTTCAAATTAGCATAATTGTTCCCTGTGCATTTGTTGTTGTTTATTTTCAATCAACTGTTTGTTGTTAACCTTTATCTGTATTATATATATATATATATATATATATATATATATATATATATAAAAGATATATAACTTATCGCAGAACTATTTCTAAATGTAACGTTATGATACCATGTTTTTCTTCCTCCTCACTACGATGCTTACGTTGCTCTCTCTCTCTCTCTCTCTCTCTCTCTCATATGTTCTCTCTCTCTCTCTCTCCTTCTCCCTCTCTCTCTCTCTCATGTTCTCTCTCTCTCTCTCTCTCTGGTGTGTCTTGCCAATGTGTGAAAAAGCACTGGCACAAAGAATCACTAATCGCTTTTCAGCAGCAGAAGACGATTCTTCGAGGAACTGAATCCGAAATAAGGACGTTTCAATCTAAAACATATAGTCAGGGGCTAAACTAAGATTTTTCAGGTTGTACGCACAAATAGATTTTGGTTTTGAGAATTTTACCGAAATGGAGTTGTATCTATAAATTATTCTAACCATATAAAATCCATATATCAGCCCAAATAACTAGAACTCACATTAGTCAAATAGCAATTGTGGTCGTCTTTGATTAGCTCCCCCAAATTGGTTTACAACCTCATCAGTGTCAATCTCTATGTCCTTGTGAATGTGTAGAAACACTACCGAAGATAACCTCTGTCCTGTCATTGTATTATGTAGTAGAGGTGTCTTAACACGTTTCAATACACTGAAGCTACCTTCAGCTGTGCGAACAGATACTGGATATATGAGGAAGGTGTTTAGAGCACGGTATATCCCTGGAAAAAACTGAGGTTTGCAGGCATCCAGCGTGGTGACTAGATCCCGAGGCGTACCATCTATGTCTCGCCATGTCGTTCTACATCTGTTCACTTCAACGCCTAGCTGCTGCAAGGATTGAACATCGACCAAGTCGTCACCATAATGGCGGTATACATCTGCAACCGCAGCAGTATTCAAACTAGGTACTTTTGTGGGTACGAGGTACTTGGAAGCCAGGTAATGGGTCCACCAGTTTCTCCGTCAGTTCAGTTGTAAAAGGATCGTTTCCAACATTGTGAAGGGTTTTCTGCCTCAACATTGACGCGAAGCTGTTGCTTTCCATCTGTTAGTGGCTTTGCTGGATGTATCTCATGCTTGTAACCTGCTGCAGCCTTCTCGAACAATGCGCCCTAAACAGCCTTCATCATTGCGCTCTGATTCTAGTGGTGTGCAAACGCATATTCTGACTTCCTTTGAGGCCTCAACTAGATCCAGGTCAGAGCTCTGAAGTGCTACAGACAGTCTATGTGTGTACTCTAAAGCGTACTCTAACGTCACTGCAACAATAATGAAATCCCACTTCGTGATGGATGTTTCAAACATCTTGCTGTGTTGTTTCGACAATCATTTGGTAAACTGTTACAGACACAGACAAACAGTCGGCCCTGGATGTCCAACGAGTTTCATCGAGAGTCTTCAGTTTAACCCGTTTCCCCATTTCTTCTCCGACAGGAGTATTGTGTTCTAGTTGCTCTTGAAACAAACTCCAAAAGTCTTTTTCCTGAGGTTTTGAAGTCCACATATAACTTGGTCATGGTGTCCATAACATTACGGACAATTTATACCTTTGACGAATGAACGATACAGATGTTGAGGACATAGGAACGACAATGCACATATTGTGCCCTGGGTGTGATTGTAAGGATCCTGATTTGAACACCACCAACATGCCCACTCATGACGGATGCTCCATCGAAGCCCTTTCCACGTATTTGATGCTGGATTATGCCCGCCGAATCTATCGATTCAAGGAATTTAGTGTCCAGGCCATCAGCTTTAGTGCCAGTGTCCGCATAATCAAAAGACAGGAATTCTTTACGAACTGAGTGCTTCATTCGGTTGTCATCGTCTGCTTTCTTGTACACAAATCGGACACATATTGCATGCAATCTGTTCCTTGATGCTAATGTCAGTTGACTCATATGCTATGAAAGGTAAAACAATCTGCATTATTATAATCCGTAAGTGTTGACTTCAGGATTTGGTTTGACGCAAGGTCAAGTAGTTCATTCTGGGTTGTTGGAGACATATATGTTGCAATATTTTTATTTGTGGCAATTTGATCACGCAATACCCCATCAAGTCTGGTAGAATATTGAATCATAGCATTTAAATTGCTTATATTCCTATTATGTTTTCTTTAGCCATGAAAATTTAAATTTTAAGGATTTCGCTGATGATATTTATGATATAACATTTATGGTCTGTCCTCTGTACTCATTCAAAGGCTTCTCATCATGCAACACAAACTTGGTGACTCTCATTTGTCTCAGACTGTCGCTTAGAATTCACTTTCGCGATATTAGACCAGTTGCTGGTGCCCATTTTCAATGTTGAATCACAAAAACAACATTATAGACTGTCTGTTGATACGCTGTAACGTAGCCATGGACTATCATCGAGGAAATGATAAAAAACATATCCTGTCCTTCCCAAAGATCATTCTGAAAAAGTTTTAGTACAACATATACACGACTAGCCATATTACAATGGTTTGAAATACATACATGTACAGTACAGATATAGGCCTACGGGCGACATTACGAAGCTATTCTCCCCGCCCCACAGACACATGCTATATAGGCTAAGTGGCTATATAATACATTTTCAAAATGCACAGTACCTATCTTGATTTAAAAGGATAACAGTGTCGGCCATTCCAAAGCCCTTTTAATATTCTCAACTTGTCTGAGTCAGAAGCTTGATTTCGATTCTCCTTGGCCAGGCTAGATCCATACATGTCGGGGTAATCTGGTTCATTCAATCTACTGGTACCAACAAGGCTAGGCTTGTGACGCTTTTCAGATCAAGGTGTCGAGCTCGAAGCCACTGGAGTATATTTCCCAGGGATGCCACCAGGTGCAACATGGGACCCCATAGCTTCAACGCATTGTAGAATCAGGCTGTCGTACTTTTCTGGATTCATGTACTTTCTGGATTCCTGTGCATCAAACAAATTAATTGCGATCCGGATTATTTGAAACCTCTAGATGATAAATCATCACGTGTTGGCCGTTCCCAGACGGCCTTGGTACTAGCGACAGTCTGACCCTGACTACGTTACCCATAAATTATTACTTGACAACAGGCTGACGCCACGCTACTAACCGGGTGTGCGAAAATATCCATTTTAGTGATGATTAAATGTTTAGACTTCGAACGTGCGACAACTCAACACGAAATTGTCCGCGAAATTTTAAAACATACAATGACTTGTTAGCGTGGCAGACAGCCTGGTTGGATAATCTTAGCAACTATGTAGGAATTATAATCGTCGCGTAGTTACTTCTGTAGTCACGCCTCCGCCGTGGATGAATAAACAGTTACGTGTTGTTACAAAAACCGGATACACGTGATCAATCCGAACACCTAAAGATCATGGCACGATATTGTCGCCCGTTAAGCCGGCGACCTTTTGGAGGCCTGCGAACTTTACAATATTTGGTTTGATCAGATTTATCAGACAACTTTTCACTTGCTTGGGCTGCTGCGTTGAAAATCTCCTGAATAGACATATTGAGCCACTGGATGCTGAACGTAAAATTGGCTTTCATTTTCGCACGCTGCTTAATATTAGATCTTCTAAATGTCCAAAGCTATATAGCAAAATCAGAAAAAAAACAATGCCTATTAAAATCTAAGGCATGTGCATCAGTGAATGGTAGTAAAGTATGACGATCATATAACCGCGAGGAATTATTTAAACGCGTCGTAGTATGTGCTATTTGACGTCATCAGCAAATTGACAGTCATTTATTGTACGTGCAAACAAAGTGGCCCATTAACCCGAAATTTATATTATTTAGCTTTTTTAAAGCACCTACAGGGTGTACGCACGTGCGTACATGCCGGTTTTGCCTCTGTGTGTTGCGGGTCGTATTAATTTAGTGGGGGTACATTAAATCACGGCAAATATTAAAGTCTACTAATATTTATGGAATCCTTAACTTAAACGACTGATGCTGCTACATGTATCTGAATGTTCCACATATAATCAATCATACACACACATACACACACGCGCGCGTACGCACGCACGCACGCACGCACATCTTACTGTGTGTAGACTAGATATTTCCGATTCCCTTTCACGTACCAAAAACTGTCTGGGATAAGGAATAGTCCAGATTTATGAATGTTTAAAGTTTATTTTACATATAAATCTATATAGCCATATTTTGTTTAGGTGTAGGCTTATGTATATTTAGATCCATGCATGCGTATATTCATTTATGTATAAATTTGCGTAGGCATGGCATTTTGCGGATTAATTCCGTTTAGTCGATTATAAATCAAACAGATCACGCAGATAAGCCCTTTAATTTAGAGACCACCACACCTAACTACATGTACCAAAGGACGGAAAATAGGTGAGGATGAACGCTCACTCAGTCAAGAATGGAAACGTATTAGCCTTTAGGTTTGAGTAAATCGTAGTATTTACTCAGGATTTAAGCCATATTTCGTTCTAGTCAAGTAATAATCCACTGTTTTTATTTTAGTCATTCAGCTGTTTCGTATGTAGGTATATAGTTCTACTTATGTATAGACGTGAGGAATGTTTTTGTATGTTTGGATTCAATGATATATAGTTTTATATAGATTTATGGAGGTATGGGTTTTTAAGGAGGTTTAGGCGTTGATGCTCTGGTCCAGTACTACTCTCTCTCTCTCTCTCTCTCTCTCTCTCTCTCTCTCTCTCTCTCTCTATATATATATATATATATATATATATATATAAACATAACACACACACACACACGTTATAATGTTATATATAAAAACATCAATTATCTCAAGATAATATAACAATAATCAGGGTTATTTGATTTAAATCAAGTGATTTAAATACTTGATTTAAATCATGATTTAAACCACTCTAAAAAATTAAAAATCACTTGTTTTGATTTTTTTAAAGGGTGTGAACGACAATGTTGTACATGTCGTTAAATATTTTCAGAATACCCAAAATGCCAGCTGCACGGTACAAAGCAGCCGGTGACTAGGCCCTAGTCATGCCACAAGATGTACGGTGGAACACAATGGCTGACTGTCTGACAAGCTATTTCCATAACTGGCCTATTATCCTCCAGGTTTGTGAGAAACACCGTGGCGAAATCGATACGAACATTGCCATCAAAGTAAAAAAAAAAAATCGGCATCAAGCGAAATGCAGAAGATTTCCTCATCGGGCTGAAGCCGATCTCAGTGGCACTTGATCGTGTGTAAAGTGATACTTGTGTGATTAGTGAGACTGTGCAGATCTGGAAGGACCCGGAGAAAACATTCCAAGAGAACGATCAACCCATCAGCGTCCCAAAACATGTATGAAAAGGAAAGTTACAATCAGACAATGACAGATTCCCATTTTTAGCCAATCTGCTAGATCCTCGATATAGGGGCAATGATTGGTGTGTTGATGACTTGAGGAAACAGACAAGGCCACGGAACATATTACTGAAAAAACTATCCCCATCTGATGGCCAGCATAATAAACTATAAGGCAAAGACAGATCCATTCCACCAGTATATGTTTGTTCCAGAAAGAATGAATTTAGTTAATTCCATTGCCTGGTGGCATTCACAATCAGAACGACAGACTGCTCACGCTTATAGATCAATTGTTGAATGCCACTTCATCCAGAGCTGGGGTTGAGAGAGTATTTTCCACATTCGGACTAATTCATTGAAAACTTCGAAATCGCTTAGGAATGGAAAACTCTGGCAAGCTTTTATTTATATACAGTCTGCTAAACAAGAAATCAAAATGATCTTTGTCTGGTATAATAAAGTGATTAATTTTATGTATGTGTTATGGTGTATATAATAATGTAGAGCTTGAATAAATGTATCCTTATATAGATATCATGACTATTTAATATTTTATAATTGCACAATATAAACATATAGAGCGTTTTGAAGGATCAAATAAATAAAAAAAATCCGATTTTCTTTATTTAAAAAAGATTTTATCAACCCTGAAACAAAAATGATTGTTTTTTGGAAGTCATTATTCACCCGGCTGCCGGTTGCCCAGTGAAGATTTTGTCTCCTGCCCACCCGGGAAAGATTCGGTTCCCCAGTGAAGATTTTGCCACTTGCGCACCCGGCCAAGATCGATTTTGAGGCCTATCTTGACAAATTTGAGGCGTCTACTTGCACTAAGTTCACCAAAGATGAGTGTCGAACCATCGCAATTACTAAAAAAAAACAAAAAACGTCTAGGCAGAGGACAGACGACAGTCAGAGAAAAATTAATGCGTCCTCATTTTGCGATAACCCGGCTGGGCTTGTCGGCCACCTAGCGAAGGTTTATGTCATTGCGCACCCGGCAATGTCGGCTGAGCAAGAAATAAAATTAGCGTTGTATACCCCGCTGCCGTGTAAGTAGTCGCCGACACTTTCCTTCCGGATCTGGCTGCCGGATGAATAAAACCGTTTTCTATCGTTCTGGATCCGACTGCCGGATAAATAATACCGACCATGTTTTTTTAATTAGGAAGATACCGCTATAAAATATTTGCTGATCAATCTGATCAAATTATGGCTAAAATGTACATTTTCTAACTCGATAGTAAAGCGAATCTTAATACCCATGGGCTGTCAATAAATGAACACAACAACTCGTAGCCATTTGCAAGAACCTTTATTTCCGGTTTCGGCGTATCTAAAATACATCACGATTCATGATATCTCCCCCTTTTAGTTCTAAAGACGCAAATAATATAGCTCATAAAAGCAAATTAATATTTATGTAAACGTACACAAGAATAAATATGTTCTTCAATTAGAAAAGTATTGAACCCAATTACCTTATAACCAGCTACCTTTTAACTGAATTTATGCAACACCAGAATCTCTGATAATTTGTCATCAGAAGAAGGCCATGAGCGTTGAATTGCGTCTACACGTGCACCTATCTCGTCCAGCATGTCAATATCACTGATGATAGGACTATCGACGGGATGTCTTGATAACGTATCAGCCACATTAAGCATACTTCCTGGTACGTACTCGGCTCTACGGTTAAATCTCATCAGTCGTAACATAAAATTCTGACAACGGAGTGGAACTCTGTCTAGGTCTCTGTCATTAATCAATGGAACTAACGGCTTATGGTCCGTCTGTAATACAAATGATTCTAGTCCAACCAGGTAACGGTCAAACTTTTCGCACGCCCAGACAGGTCCTTTTCGATCTGAGCATAACGCTGTTCACTAGGTAATAGAGTGCGTGAAGCAAATGCTACAGGATGCTTTGCTCCATTCTTAGTCTGGTAAATAACACCACCCAGACCATAACTACTTGCATCAGCTGTTACTGTGGTTGGCAAACTTGGATCATAAAATACTGTAAAACTGGTGCTGATGTGAGAAGGCATTTCACTTCATTAAACGATTTCTCTTGTGTAGGTCCCCACGACCATGCTGTATCCTTGTGTAAGAGCTCATTCGTGGGCTGTATCACCGTAGCTAGCTTCGGTAAATACGCTCCAAGATAGTTTATCATTCCTAATATGCGACGCAACTCTGTGACATTGTTCGGCACAGGCATATTTTGTACAGCCTTGACCTTTGCTACATCTGGACTCATACCGTCCTTCTCAAAAATATGTCCCAGGAATTTAAATGGTTTTGTACGAAATATACATTTTGATTTGTTTAATTTTAAACCAGCGTACTTTATTATCTTCAAAACGCAATCCAGACGTTCATCGTGCTCCTTGACATCAGGGCCATGTTTTTTTTTAATTTCACCGATCGAAAGGAGTCCAAACAGAAAAACGACGGAATCCGGTGGATAATCAAAAAAGGGAAAATAGTGGACGCCACTCCTCGGAGGAGGCATGAGTAACAATCAAGTTCCCACGTGTAAATCTGTAAATAGGTTGAAATGTTTCTACATGAATGCAGACACCTTGGTGAAAAAGAACTCTCTGCACTAATTCATGAACACAACCCAGATGTGATAGGAATAACGGAAATTTTGACAAAAACAGAGACATGGATCCTGAAACACAGGAATTCCACATAGATGGCTATGATCATCACACAAACCTACAAGTTAAAGAAAGAGAGATCAATGAAAAATATCAGGCAACAATATTACAGCAACAGGATTTTAAATTCATGGAATATGTTGCCTGCTGAAGTGGTTAGTGGCATAGTGCACCCTCACTAAATGCCGTTAAAACGGACTGGATAGTCATTGGCTGCAGTATAGATATAGCCAACACTGGGTACATGATGCACAAGTCTAATTTAGAAAGGCCTCGACCTGATACAGGCTATGTAGGTTGCCTAACTAAAATCAGAAGCCGATGAGTATGAGTCAGTGAGTATGTGTTCAAGTTCCAGCCCGGTCATATTCATTATTCAATAGTAAAGGACCGTTAAAAACGGTTGGGCGCTATTAGTAACTCACTAAATGTAATATCTAAATCAATATTTAAAGTGAATTATGACAGAGAAAGTATACTATTTGGAAGATAAGACGAAATTTTGGGAGATAACTGTTAATGATTCGTCTACTAGAATTAGAAGTTAGTATTATTTAAGACGTAAATATGAGTGATAAAGTATGTAAATAATGAGCGATATAAGGGACCCGTTTTAGTGGGGTCTGAGAATTTTTTTCTAATTTAAACACAGGCAGACACACTGACACGGTCAGTGGTAACTTCGGTAATTTCGGACTGGTAACCTCGGCCCCCATGAGTTATAGTAATCTTGGCCCCTAAACATTTTAGCTATATACTTGTAGCTTGCCTAATATGTTGGTATATAACTAGGGATATATAGATAGTATTAGTGACGACAGTATTATTATATGCCAGTCAAAGAAATATGTTTAATTACGTGGTGTTCTGATTTATGTATTAATCTATTATGCATACATTGCCAGTGAAACATGCAATTAAGATAATTTCACAGGCTATAAAAGGCCATGATCTTAGCCTTAGCCTTAGGTCAATATCACATATCTCTCACAGCTATCATTACTGCAGATATTAGATCTATTATAAAACAGATATTATTGCTGACATAGTAGTTTGACGACATGGCACAACTAGCACTTGAAGTTGATGTACCAGATCCGTGTATAGCTTGCCATCGTACCGTACTTCCAAGACAAGAAGCTATCTAGTGTGATGTAACAATATGTTTATAAATTAATATATAAACAATACTGTATGTGATTGCATGTTCATTTGCAAAATAATACATTCATTTATAGGGGGCTGAGGTTACCAGTCCAAAATTACCGAAGTCTGAGATTACTTTAATTCCACCGACACCATATAATTATAAAGGTGGTATATGTAAATCGACATTTCGTGTGGTCTTTTAGAAGTAGTGAAGTAGAAACCAGACTAATTAAAATTGATGAAATTTCTCGTTCTTCGCTTGTAGACTCTAATACTATTAATAGACTACTAGTAATAGATCTAGTCTAGTCTAGACTATAGAGTATAGACTAGATACCTATAGAGTTTATCTATTCAATTTCAAGTTTAGTCTCCAGGCAGAGCTATCAGTATCAAATCAATCAGTTAAGTGATTGATTACAATGGCTTAGTCATGTTCAATTAGTATACACTTTGAAAAAATATTTCTAATTAAAGTTGTTTGTGTTTTTTTATAGATAATTATTATTCCTTAACATACATATAGATGTACTGCATGATGCAATAGTTGATATGACTGTGTTAAAGACTTGTCATGTTGTTCGATTTTCTGATTTATTTTGTACACTAACGTAAATACGTATAATGACACTAAAATAATAGATACATTAAAGTACCAGGATAACATAAGAAAGTGAAAATATCAGGGAATTTTTTTTAATGGTGATCGCCTCCATGGTCTAGCGGTAGCGTATTGGACGACAGATCACTACCACCCATGTTTGAATCTCAGCGTGGGCATATCTGAAGGTTGTTTCATCTTTGACTTCACTTCATTACCTTTGGAGGTCGCTCGGCCCATTTAGCCTACCATGTGAACAAAATTGGCCGTAAAACATCAATCATCATCATCGTCAGTGATTTTTGATTAATTAACATTCATTTGTAGTTGATTGTCAATGTTATGAGGATTTGTGTTTGATGGGTTTCACCAGAATGGATGTTATTTTCAATAAAAATCCTCAAGGTTTCATGCATCTTTCTGAACTAAATGTGCTAAGAGGAATTATTGAAACAGAATAAAGGACCAATGTCTAGTATACTGATTTTCCTATATTCCCAGTCCGTTGGGAAGCTTGTACAGACATGGGTAGGTGTATTTATTCATACAAATACCTACCAAATTACCATAATATACCTAAAATTACAGGGAATTTTGAATTTGTGCCAGGGAAATATCAGATAATTTTCAAAAGATTTCTGGTGGAAGCCTGCAAGTGGCTGATACTTCTATCAATTATGACTTTAATAAATTTGCTGTGGAATTCCTTGAGTTGCACATTAATAATAAACATAAATGGGATGCTGACAAAAGGTTTATTTTAAGTGGAATATGTCTAAATCTTTGTATGATATACATAAATTGAAACATACTATATTAAATTATCTTTGCTGTTAAATATTAATCTGTCACTTTATAATGGGAAACCAGATGTATGGACTTCATTTAAAGAAACTCAAATATGATGGGAGGCTGAACCCATTTTCAGATCTGTCCATACACTAATTCGATTTATTCAAATTCATACAATCGTCATATCTAGAAAGCATTATTTCCAAGAATATTTTTGAAAGACCACAGCCCTATATAACAGCAACAGCATTAAAAATACTACTAACCCATATTACAGCAACAACAAAATGTTTTCAAAAAATTCTAACACCCACACAACAGCAACAAGAAAATATTTTTCTTACAGGGAACTAAAACGGTGAAATTCTTCAATCTATCCACAGATTGGTGGGAATTCAGTATCATCCAGACGTACCCCATTGTTGACACGCAATAAACAATAATGATATACAGTTTTTAATTAATGTTGTGAACAGGTGATATTTTTCTGATGGATCAAGGGCGGTATTTCTGTCATCTTCATTAGGATCACATTGATATTTATTTACTATTTCACCTGTTCTTTAGCACTACATTTTTACACATTAATCTTTATGTTTTGTACACATGTTTATGTACACCGACACGCGCACATGAAGAGACTACATTGTATATTTGTTTCCTGAATTATTTTGTTTTTTTCCTAGCTGGAAAGAAAGGTTTTAGAGGCCGAAGTTATCCACCAAAAAAGCATGATTCAAATAAAAAGGCAAAACAATTTGCGTTGGAACTAGTCAATTCAAAGATCATCGAGGGGTATGTACTGCAAGCATTTTAATCTTTTAATGTGTGCATTATTTGGTATTTCTGTTATTAATGAAATGCATTTTTTCTTTGCGAAATGTCATTCCAAAAGGTCTGTTTTGTCTCGATTTAAAAGTATAAAGATGCAACACGTCTTATTAAGAACATAATTTTTAATTGATCCGAATGAGGAGTTTATGCACTGGTCAACATCTAAAGTTGTAGTTGTAAGATATATCTTGATGGTATCTAGTTGCCATATTGTTTTGTTTTTAGCATTAGTTAAATGTACAGAATTATTAAAAGGGCTGCATGGATGTTGAACTAATCTGAGGAATGGTTTTTCAAAGAAGAACTTCTTCAGCCTCCTGTATGTTTCTATGCGAACTATAACCATTTTAAGGCAGAAACGTATTACCCACAAGTGCAGCCAGTCTCTCGATTGTGTGATTTTGGGTATTGCCCCTCACTGTTTGTGTATGGCAGAAAACATTCTAGATTACATATTTATGGGAATGGAGCTAGCACTTGGAATCAGTCAGTATTACCAAACATTCATGCACAATTCAAGGTTATTCCTGTTTCTAGTTAGGTAAAGGTGAGGTAAGCTGATGTGACAACTTTACAAAAGCTTAAGTATGAATGTTAATAAACACACTAAGTTTTCTAACTTAAATATGTTTGATAACTGTGTGTGTGTGGGGGGGGGGGCAGATTCTGGCATTTCATAATTTTTGTTTTACAACTGAATTGTATTATAACAAATTTATAAATAATGAAATGTTTCTCCATTCACCTGTCCAGGTTAGTATTTTAAGCTGCCTTATTATAAATAAACAACATTTAAGTAGGTTATAAAATCAGAAGAAAAGACCTATAAAAGATTTATACTGGTATTTGGTTGTCATGGTTCCTTATGAATTGCTGACTTTTTGTCCAACCACTGAGATTACATTTGCTTGTTGACTACACATTGAGGCCAGCAGTCACTATGAATGATATTTTTCCCAGTAGATAGCTTCTTGTGGTGTACAGCTTCTTCACCTGCTTGGTGAGTCACCACAGGGTGAGCACCGATCACATCATTATTGTCTAGAAATGTAGTCATAATAACTGTTGGTATCTCATGGTATAGTTGTCTATTAATAAATAACAGAGTGCGCTATGTTGACTAATACCTGTGAATTCAGTACTTGAGGTTTCTTTTAGGGTTATGTTACCCGATGTCAATATTAGTCTAACCTCAACCCATTGACTAGTCCGGCTCGGGTGTCCCTAACAGAAGCCATAGCTGCTGCTGGCATTGCTTTCTGGGTTACTGAGCCCCCTCACTGTGTTAAGGAATGGACTATAAGGGGGTGTGATATTGACAGTGTGTGTCTAATTTCAGATACAGCGATCTCTCTAACACAATGACACCCTGTGCTGATGCCGTTGGTGATCTAAAGCCAAACAGGGTGACGCTGACAAAATCCAGATCAACAAAAAGGAAATGGCGGATGCCTCCAAAGAAAAGTGACTCCCTACGAAAGCTGTGCAGGCAGTCAACCCTAATACTAACAGATGGTCTTACTCTCAGTACTCCTCCTGCTGTTCTGAGTAGACAGCTTTCCGTTGGTAAGAGTAAGTCGTCAGTGAGAAAGTGGAGAAAGCCCCACAGGAAACAAAGTACGATCCGACGTTTGGTGAAACAAGATTCTGTCAGGAGGTCAACATCTACGAGAAAAATATTGTTTGGAAAACACACAGTCACTTGAGTTAATGTGCTCATTTATTAAAGGGAGTTGAACTTACTTGTAATGTGAATAGAGTAAGATGAACATTGTGTTTGGGTGTGTGTGTTTATATATATGTGTGTGTGCGTATGTTTGTTAATTCACTAATTGTTTATGTGGATGGCGCCTGTATGTTTATGTGTGTGTACATGTATTCATGTATTTCTTAGTTAATTAATGGTGTTTGTAAATATATTTATTAATGGTTGTTTTTTTAACATTATGACGTATCAGCTATTTAATCAGTTAATGTTCATTTTGTTAAATCTGTGAGACTTTCATTATTTATTGTTAGCTGTTCTATGAATGTTGTTATATTGTAATGTTGTGTTGATTAGTTGTAGTCAGGTTTGAACATCTGCACGCATCGTTGGTTAATCTTAGGCGAAGAAGGAGCTGATGGCATAGTAATGGAAATACTGTGCTTGTGATTATATTACACGGTTGATCTCACTCAACTGGATAAAGAATCAACAGTATAAACCATTTATCAGAATCGGTATTATCAGATGATTCTCTGTGCTATTTTTAGTCATGCAGCATACCCATTTTCAGAGCTGGGCATTCCGATAGGACAATGGTCGGAGTACAGTACTGTACTGCAAACCTCCAAGTTGTGGGTTCGAATCTGGCTCACACCCGTGTTTGTGAGATTTGTTTCCTTTAGGGAGTGGCCATATGTTCCAGGTTAGACCAGCACCAAGGCTAAATAACTCAACAACGGCAACATCAACACTAATTTTCGCCGTCATTTTGATAGGCCATTGTCACTGTCTGACCTTTGATCAAGGAACAACTCTTTAATTGACTTAAATTTTTTTACTTCTATAATAGCTGACCAATTGGCTTTAATAGAGACCTCTCTATATACAGCTAGAAACCTGGATTGAATGAAGGGATTATTGTTATGTATTGATGGTTTTGTAGGTTTACATTTATTTTTAATTTGAAGTCTACAAATATGGATATGGAAAATTGTTTGCATACATTGTATTATCAGCCATTATGGGCTATAAAAGGCTCCGACAGCACTCTCGCGGTTGTATTTATATTCACGAATAAATTATTTGAAAAATTGCCGATGAGTTTTAGTTAATCAATGCCTCATTTGTAATATGTGTTTTCCGTGTTGTTTCCTTAGAATTATTATGTGCGCATTCCGATCGTGCAGTGGTAGGGCACTGTGCTGTAAACCTTATTATCCCTGATTCAGAGCTGTTTGGAAAAAGAATTGCAGAGTGAATTAGTCGAATTATGAGCGGGCAGAGAAACAGACACCTTTCAATGGAGAGTCCTAGTTATTTATACAGTTCCAGAGTTGACGAGGATTGTCAGAGTTGTTGGAGATCCCGTTCCTATAGAAGTCAGATTTAGCTTTATTCATGAGTCTATTGCAGAAATGGCATTGTTTAGTAAATCTAGACCTGTTAAGTTATATTAGGTTTGACATTGTTTTAGTTTCCTCTACAGTTTTATATTGATAAAATGTTAATTAGAAATAGAATGCTCTGGTGATGGTGATGTGTTATACGTCTTAGGCTAAATAGTCTCCAATTTAGATAAAGAAATCTTCCAGATATTGTATTCATGTTTCATTGATTATTTGCGCCAGTACCTTTTTATTTAACTGTTAAGATGCACATTGATTGTGTTGGAGATTAAACTATCTTATTTCATACAAGTCAGTAATAGTGGAGATGGAGACAGAGAGCAAAGGTATTTGATCCTCCCTCAAATACCATCGTTTATATTATAACACCGTAGAGTATCTATTTTTCTCATATATATATATATGTGTGTGTGTGTGTGTGTGTGTTTGTGTGTTATTTATTATAAAACTAAACTTGTTACAGAGAGCTGTGATATAATCATGTCTTTGAAGAGACACTGTTTCCCATAAGAGTTATCTCGTAAATAAAACAATCCCAACCATCAAAGTGCAACTGTTGTTACGGTTCAGACACACTCGACCTCGTAACAGGACTTCTGTGGCGCATCTCCAGTTGTGGCTGTATAATATTTGCTTTCATAGATCCTAGGATTATTATTATTATTTATGAATGCCTTATGCTGTAATAATAATAATAATAATATCGATATTTATATAGCGCCCTATTGAGTTAGAAGCTGCTCTAAGGGGCTTTACAATATTATGATCCCTGATTCAGACCTGTTTCCACCCAGCACATATCTCAACTCCCAAGGGAGCATACAACTCATGCTGCCATTATAGGCTTTACTCAAACACAGCCATCGCGTCCTGCCCGGTGCTCGTTTTTTTATGTATAAGTGAACCAGTCGCCACATGACGGCATTGCAGCTCAAGGAGCCTCGAATCCGCAACCGTTCAGCTACGAGTCCTACGCTCTAACTAACTGCGCTATCACGACTCGATTATATTTAGTACACTTTGGCTTGCAAGGTGACATTCAATAACATCGACCAATAAGATCAGTCATCTGATTTACAGATTTAAAAATGTTTATGAGGTATTTACCCCTCCAGAAAATATCACCGTGTGTGTGTGCATGTTATGCTGCGGTTCAATATAGACTATGTGCCAAGGGAATCGACTGGTATCAGTCAGAGGGAGGATGATGATTGATGTTTTACGGCCACTTTTTTGTACACAGTAGGCTAAATGGGCCGCGTCAAAGGGAGGAAGGCTAACCATTAACTTAGTGAAGACTAGGGTCCCAAGTATTGGAAAATATGTGATAGCAGTGTCAGACTCTTTGCAATATATGTGTTATCATCTCATTTATAACACCACTGCTATTGCGCTTGGGGGGCCATTTTACACCAAAATTATGCGGGTAATGTTCAATTAGTGGCTCTGAAATCGTGTTTTGTAGGTTTTCTGAGCCAAGGAATCCATTTCCGCATAAATTTTAGATGGCAGTCATAGCTATGCCATACAAAATCTAAATCGATTTCAGAAATTACTAATTCTCTTCTATCACAAACCAATATGTGAATATTACGACAAAATCAACTTTGTGTGCTCTACATATAGAATGGACATGCATTTTTCATGGATTATCCAAAACTATTTTAATGGTTTTATGTGTTTATAATTTTCATAAGTTTCTGTACTAATTGAAAACAATAAAAGACGCCTATTAGGTTTCCATGCCAAGATTGACGTCTAACACGCCTACAACCTACATCCATATTTTTATAAACATGACGATCAGCAAGCGTTAATAAATATGCGATGTGTAATATGATATTATCTGCCAAATATACCACATTATTACAAATAGAAGAACACCATACAGTAGAAGACGACCTCTCTTAACGTTCGGAAATGTAGAGCAAATTTAACTATAGCCAAATCTCACCTATGTGGGTCCAAACGTAAACATTTAAGTAATATCTGAGGTTTCTTAAAATGTATTAGACATTAGATTGTTGCAACTTCAATGATAGAGTTTACGTTTGATAATTGTCTTGTGAGAAGGTATCCTTCTCTTGCAAAGAATACAGTATGTTAACTAAACACACGTTCCACTTCAGACATTGTATGAATACAAAGATAAGTAATTCAGTTCACATCTTATTTGATTTCAGTTCACATCTTATTTGTTATTCATATATGCATATTACCATTATTCATAGAGTTATGCAAAGAACAATTCAGAAGTCATCATCGTTATCTTCTTCGCCATAAGATTTATCTTCAGCTGAACTGTCGTCACTCTCTCCAAACACATGTCCGTGCACTCCAGACAACTGGCCATACAAACACACTTTTAGGACAAGTTTATGCCAGTAAACCCAGGACAGCCTTTGGTGCTGGTTGTCCTTGCATTCAATCATCTGCCAACTGCATGTGACCATCTTGTGTGTCCCAGGGACATCCTCTCCCAGCGACATCCTCTCACCAGTCAAGAGGCCTAGCATGAAACGCTGGAGACAGCAAGATATTCCTTGTCAACGTAGACCGGATGATACGGAGTTTTATCTTTCTTTATCGTCGATCGCATGTATGATGATGTCTGATCAATGACTTTCGATATGTTTAACAACTTATCTCTCCAGATATTCAGCCTTTGCTTCAGCGTCTGTATGTCATTGACAGGGTCTCTTGTATCGTTAAGCTGAGATTCCATATACGCGGTATGGGGGATGCGGATACGGCAAAAATGGAACAGCATGTAAACAGACGAGCTCGATTCCATACGTCCGGTTGCGGCATGCGATTTGTCCTGCGGCTGCGCATCGATGCGGATACGGCAAACTGAATCGCTCCATGTAGCGATTTCGGTTGTACTGCCATGTTCTTAGTATCGGTGATTGAAAACGCATGGAAACGCACGTTCATATGGAATAACACAAATCGCATGCCGGGTACCGCATCACGCATGCCGCATACCGCGTATATGAAATCTAAGCCTTATGCTGTCTGACACAACAACGAGTTTTCCACCATTGTCTTCGACGATCCGAACGCTATTTCCAAACTTGTTTCTAGTTTTCGTCGGAGATTATTTCTTTACAGAAGTGGTTATTCCAGACGTCTCTTTGGATATAATTATCAAATTAAGATACCTGCTAATCTAGTCATCCCAACAATTTCTTTACTTGAGATTATCTTGTTGCGAATGAATCATAGCAACTCTTCGTATGCTTCGTCTCGAATGTTGCCAGCTTCGCTTTTGTTGTCGGTATTGTCCCTGTTTTGTGCTTTGTCTTGTATAATTTCCGTAGTATGAGAAACGGTATTGTGCTTCAGCGGCTACTATGTCCTTGCGTGTGACAGCAATGATTTTCACATCACATTTTAGCACTGCACCGTCTCAAAGTGTTTCATATGATCTCAGATCAACAGCCTTGCTAAACCTTTCACGAGTTGATGTGCCTTTGTAGCATTTTATCTTTCCGCAGAATATGCAATCTTGTGTATAGATGCGTGATTCTGAAGATGACTTTCTGGCTTACCTCTTGGCTAAACATGTTGCAAAGCATCACTTGTTTTTCTTTTCAATGCTACCTAATCTCGTTTCATGGTGAACATGCTCCTGTACTTCTTGTGATAGAATACTCGGGCAATCTCCTCGACTGTCATGCATTCAGCAAGGTCGTTCCACGAATCTAATGTTTGAGGACCGATGAGTGGATCTTCCGATTTTATGTCTAATGACAATTTTTGAATGATACAGACGTCCTTGGACACTTCATGTATGCTTGAGTGTTCCATTGTAAGTAAGTGTCTAGACAAAGGGCAACTATTTCACCATAAACAACCTCACCATCACCAATATATTACCTGGAAATATATGATATCGAATCACTACACAGTCACCACGAAAAATAGTACTACTCATTTTCTGCTAAGAAAAACACATTAAATATCTTGGACAGTTTTCGCCATCATTATTTTCTTTATTGTTCACCTATAAATATAAATGTACAATGATATTGATTAATAACATTCATATTATTTGGACATGCATTTCATTCTCGTTGAAAGATGAAAAAATTAAGACATTGCACAGCCTATGCCAGAAGACAAGCACAAATGTTAGGACTTTTAAACTATATTGGCTGTCATCTTGGATTTTATCATTTTTTTCAGGTATGTGTGATTTAAAGTTCCAAATTTGTCTTAGCTGTTATTGTATTCGTATCTCCGTTTCAACAATACAAATAAAGAGACTATATCTGCTTAAACGGATTTTTACTTTATTTTGTTTCTTAAATAGGATTTTGTCATGAATGTTTACGAGCTGGCGATAAAAGATTTTTGTATTGATCATAGACGTGTGAATTTGCTTCACACACGTATTCTGTATATATCATTGTTTGCCAAGGGTCAATTCAATTACCTTTCACATAAAATACAACATCAGACGATACCTAAAAAAGAAAATATTTGAGAGTCATTAAATTAACCATACCCCATAACTTCAGGTGCAAAAATGTTTCGCAAGAGCAATAGCGATGGTGTTATAAATGAGATGATATCACATATACGGCAAAGAGTCTGACACTGCTAATGCCTATTTTTAAATACCCGGGACACTAGCCCTAACAAAAATAATGGTTACCAATATTGATAATTTGAGGGTCTGGCTCATAGCCTAATAGTGAAGTTTTTTTTACACGTCTATACTGTGGGCTTCCATCTTCCTGGATTAGAAGAAAACGATTGATCTGATGTTGTTTATTTGATTGTAGGAATGCAAATAATAGAAAACCGGAAAGTAATGGATATCAATTTGTTTTATGGCGTCTTTGAGTTCCCTATTGGTGCACGCGCGCGTGTGCACACACACACACACACACACACACACACAAAGAGAGAGAGAGAGAGAGAGAGAACATGCTAATAACAGTTTTACAATTGAGATCATGGCTTCAATATTTGTTCTTCGCTCATTAATGTGGATATGTTTCCATGGCCCAACCATAATGATCTCAGGTGTAGGTAAACCACGTTACCTTCTATGATATCACGATGACCTGTGTCTATATTATCGTACAGAATAAGATATGTGCAGTGTATGATGAACAAGCTGCCAGGAGAAGGATCTGGATACGGATGTACAGAATTTGGTTCCGGATTTTAAGAAGAATGTTTTGCGTGTTTTTGGTGGAGTATTTCCTTATTATGTTTGTAACGAAGGGTGTTTCTATCATCTAACCCGGAGAGCATGTGACCCAAGACACAACAGCTGATGGTTCATGAGTGGTTCCGTCTGTTCTGTGGTCAGTTAGATGGCTAGCTCTTCTAACTCCATCCGATGTTCCAGAAGGCATTTAGCATTCGAAGAATACAACACAACTTGTCGAAGACCTGGTTTCCCACTTCGATTAGGCATGTGTCATTGGTGCTTTCCGGCTCGTACTAAATCCAGAAGATAGGCATATCAGATTCTGCCGTATTCCACCTCAGTTCGTACCATAAATGTGGAAAATCGACGAGGCAATCCCGAACGACGAGCCCCAGCACCAACAACATGTGAGAGCGATGGAGTAACAAATCCATCAATTAAGTCCACGCAGAACAGGCCACGGTCAGAATCATCCTATAGCACGGTGTACTTGATAACCTAAACCTCGAACCAACACCATCCAGAAGCTTCTCCAGAAGATGTTGAAAGCATTTTGTCACGACAGCGTCAACGGGACTCTCTTTTTGGCCGATTTTGAGTATAACATATGAATGTAGAAGTTGGAATTACTGTGTTGTGCAAGGGATTATTAATAATTTCTTCTTATTATACGTAATACTTATTTGTCTGTGTGTTTATCAGAGTATTGCATTCCTGAGCGAAATACACATGAAATGGGATATCGGTGTTAGTTTTTCTGTGGCAGAATTGATAGTACGGTTGAACACAGATCTCTAACACCCGGGTTCAAATTCCAGCCTAGCTACGCCTGAAGAATGTTTCGCCTTTCTCTTCACTCCATCATTTAAAACAAATCGCATTTTAAACAATGGAAATCATAACGCGCCGCTAGTTTTCTCGAATGGTCGAAACAGAATGATAATATAAGCAAGACTTGCTCATCTCTGTGCTGATATCATACGATTTTATATCAGTAATAGTTAATTAAACCTTACTGTTAAAGGTTCTCCTATAGTTGTTTACCACTCTCGATCATTCTGTTCAGTTCTGTGGCTGGGGACTGTCCAATACACACCCATAAAAGTTTATCCAGTAGTACAGGAATCAGGGACTCAGCATTGGTTGTTCTCTTTATCTTTTACGCCGTCGAATAATCTATTTCTTTTGTAAAGGAGGCAAGATGCACATGAATGCATACGCAAATTAATATACACACACTCCCCAACAGCATCTTCATATATATATATATATATATATATATATATATATATATATATATATATATATATATATATATATATAAACCTTAGAAACATAATTTGTTGAATAAACAAAGGTTTTATATTCATGTACAAATATAATCGAAGGTATTTGTATTATTATTATTATTACCAGGTGTTTGTGAGGCCAAAATGTTGAGACTAGCTTCTCGTGAAATTGTTTATGATGCAAGTGACTATCAGTCATGGAGTGGAATGCCTCATATCCACGGCAGTGTTTCCAAATAGCCCATGAATAATTTGGTAATACAACGGGTGTAAGTTGAAGCATCGCTTCCATTTTCTGGTGGTTGAAAGTAAAGGCCGGAGGATCCTATAGACTCGGGGAAGTCTTGGACGTCTACTTAGCTGTGTGCAGGTGCAGGCGAATTTGAATGTCAAGTCCCTCACTAGATACATATTGACTTTTATTGTGTAAAATGGGTATAAATACTAAGAAAAGTAGACATTACTGTGAAAAAAGACCCATGGTATGTGACTTGGTGATTGCTTCAGTGTATATACAGATTGATAGGATTATTGGGGTTACTCGATTTGTTACTGGAAACATGAAAGTGTCCTCAGTCATAATGTGACATGTTTTGCATTATGTCACTGAAATATTTAATAAGCACACTGACCATTTATAAGATGCATACTTATGAGAAAGAAACAATGGTGTTTAAAATAGTTATTACCTCATGCAAATCTACATCACTTAGTTGAAAAGTGTGGTTTTGAACACACGTCTTGGTTGCTCTTTAATTAACATATATGCAATTTTTTGGAATCGATGTTTAACGTAATTTCATTAGTATTAAGGCCATCCAGCTCCTTTTGATTAGCCTCAACACAAAGAAACTACAGTCTGCTTCGGCAGAGTACATCCTAATACCAGTAAAATTATACTGTTCGAAAAGGAATTTGGGTCGCAGATACTAAGGATTTCATTAAACTATCAGATAAATCGGCTCTGTCAGACTGTCTGGACCACATATTGAACCATCTGGATACCTCATTACCTAAACACCTCGGAGTTGGCAGGTTGTCATGCCATGATTCAAATTGCTTTGGGGAAGGCATCCCCAGTTTGACAATAAAGGATGGTATTATTTGGGGTATTATTATATTACATATTATTTGTACAGCGCCTTTGAATGGCTCCTGCTAGTAAGGGCGCTTTATTAAATATACTTATTATTATTATTATTATTATTATTATTAGACGCAGCAAAGCACTCACTGGCCATTTCTACAACTGTTGCAGTAAGATATCAATAAAAGGAATGCCAAATGATCTCTGCTAATAAAGAAGAGATGTGTCAGCACGTAAATTCGAACTGTTAGACTAAACCCTTGGAACCCTTGGCATTTACTCGTCGTTACCTTTATATGAAACCAGCTGCTTTTCTTCGTCGTACCATCTCTGGAATTCTACACCAAAGTCATCCATCAAACACTGATTCTCTGATTTGATATTGTTAATCATTGTGAATGCTTCGAAGACACTAATATATCTTCTTTGTAGTTTAGCTGACAAATCTTTCAAATAATCCAAACTATTCTTTAATACTGTGAAGCCAACAATAACTCCAAAACTCTGCAGATAACTTTTCATACCATGAGTCGTAGTCTTGGTGGCACTTTTGCCTCTGGACAAACATGTGGATTAACCATAGCATCAAGGTAAGTAACCACGTGTTCATAAAGCTCACCAAATGTTTTCAAACAAGATTGCCTTTCAACCCAGTGTGTCTTGCACAAACCTTTACGTGTCTCCTGGTGAGTGATGGGGCAAGATGGTTTGAGAGCATGCTCCAGGAAGGTTTGTCTCTTGGGAGAATTGTACTTACTACGGTATTATTTAACAGACAAATCACAATTATACTTCATTTTATACTAAGTAAAATGTTTGTTACATAATAATGCTATTAAACACACATTACACAATACTCAACGTGTTGTTATTTAAGAATGACAAATTCCCAGTACTACTAGTAGTTATTTTGTCGCCAAATGATATATCACATTTAAAGATGGAGAATCCCTACTAGAGATGGGGTTCTGAGAGGTGTGGGTCCTGTCCCTGACCCCCCCCCCCGTAGATCCGCCACTGCATTGTATCAGCAGGATCGGTCTGGGATACTTGGTGACTTTTATTCCGATGACTTTCAAAAAGCCGCAGAACAACAACAACAACAACGACAACAACAATAACAACAAAACACACAGCCATTGTTTCGCCATCATCGGTGGGATAATGGATGGAACATTACGATGGCAAACAGTTGAGTAGAAGGTCGTAACCTTGTTTACAGCAATCCGAAGTTGGGAACTGGTCTTTTATTGCACCATGTACCACGACTCGTACCAAAACAATGTATAGGGTAGATCTGACGATCTTGGCGACTGTAGGTCGACAGCCAAGCTCAGATAGAATGGTCTGTAGCAGCGTCAATATATAAACACAACAACAATACTGTTTAAGGTATTTAGCAATGCCACGAACATCATACGGCAGCAAGTCCTCGGGTTACGGCGGCTCGATCCGACGTACGAGAATTCGCTGTTACGAACGAACCTCCATAAGCGCTTAAAAGTCTAGTTTTCTTTCAGGTCAATGTTCTCTGTCAGGTCAATGGTTGCTTGGCTTTTGTTTTTTTAACGTATACTTTACCCCCTCATGATGTCTCCTAAGCGTACAACCGACACCAGTGGTAGTAGTACACCGAAGCAAAGAAAAGCTTATTGTACAATGATTTAAGGGTCACGGACCGACAATTCGTAGATTTAGAAAGTGTGATTCGACTTACATACAAATACGGCTTACGAACGTACGTAAAGACGGACCTCGTTCGTAAGCCGAGGACCTCCAGTATACCGGAATTCGGTTTATGGAACGCGATCCACAGGAGTGACCACAAGCATTTGCATGTGCCCGCCAAACCAGTGGTAGTTGTTCTGTTGAACTGTGATAAAAATATTGTTTTTGCTAATCACGAAATCACAGAAGGCACAAACTGGCTACCACGAAGACAACCCCTGTAATACAATCCCCAATCTGATTATAATATGCTATATTTTGCTAGTAAATAGAGATTTATTTTCCGTTATTCAGGTTTTTTATAACCGTGGCTGTAATGTTGTCAATCCATAACAGTCCACAATTAATTATATCGAGGACTTAATGTTGGTATTTAGAATTGTAACGGACCGGAAACAGTTTAGAGAATAAACCAGATGATCAAGATTGTATCTGTGATTTATTAATAATATACTTGATGACAATCTACAAACATCACAGTGGCTTTCAAAATGATGCATTTGTCGTTCACTTATTTTATGATAGACCTCTCAATTAACGATAATTTTAATATTCTTTTGCGAAATAAAATCTGTCATCTTTACAAGTGATCATATACATAACTGTGGTTACAATACGTCACTCAAAGTTGGGCAAATGAATATTCTGAAGAAAAAACCCCTATTATATAGAACGATTATGAAATTAATTCTTAACAATTCTTAACAACGACATTAAATACTAATAGTCTGAACGTCACCGGGACAATCATACTATTACAGCGCAGTTCTGTATTTAATATTTAATAAGTACAAGGAAAAGTACCATTTTATGCCATCCTCAACTCGGCGATGAGCACACCATTTATGCCACAACTCAAAATAATCCCCACTTATCCATTTATGGCTAACAAACCGAATAAGCCATATAACGGAATCCGAGAATCGAATCCACGTGTTTTGCCCAACCGTCATAGACGCTGACCAATTATAGGCCTCACATGAAGCCTTCCTTATAAGATGGAAATAACATTCTAGACTAGGGTTGCACGAACCATGCATGATCCGTGAATTACGGCTGATCATCACCGATCAGCTTGTCTATAATTGGTACGAAACTGTACTTTAAGTAATATGGAATATATTATTAGATCGTATGCATAATGTGGTGTGATCCGACTGGGTAGCACGTTTCCGGCTTGCCTTTCCCATAACTCCTTCGATATTAGGTGAACTATCAAAGGACCATTCTTCAGTGTAAACTAAGTACTCAGTTAACTAGACAAGGATTACGGACTATCTGACATGATCGACTTCTCTAGCCCCCAAGCTGATGTGTCTGCCTCAGAGATTGTCTAGATACACTCACTGTGGTCTTTAAATCAAAGTCAAGTTATCAATCTAAGCATGAAACATTTGACTCTTTGAAAAAATCAAGGTATTGCTAATTATCATGCATCGTAAGTATAAAGGTCTGTTAATGATGATTTTAGTGTTCTGATCAATTCAGATATTATATTCCTTACTTGTACTACTTACCTTTGGTCCCAGTTATGGCACACGGAACGTGTTTTAATGAGACTCCCGGAGGGGTAGAACCATTGGCCTAAAAGAAAACTAGACCGAGCAATCAGTGGTGTTTGAATGGGCCGACATGACCAAACAGCGCCGACTTCCGGTAGGTGATAAAGGAGCGTTGAAGCGGCTGTGCTTCGAGTTTTGAACCTACAAATACGGACATTTATTGTGATGTGTGCATTTTAATTTTGTGTGTGCAGACAATCTGTATTATATGCCATGAAATATGTAAATATCGTTTTATGCAAGTCCGTAGAAATAATTTAATTGGGATAAAAAAAAGCTTTAACAGCTATTTTAAATGTGTTCCTTATACTTACCGATGAAAAGACATCTCGTTCGTATTACTTCCACGACCACTGCTTATGCAACCAGCAATACAACAATAATTCACCATGTTTATAAACCTTATTTTTCCAGTCTGCGTTCCTTTTTCCTCGACCGGAAGTTGGGACCTGTTTGCCATCAAATCGGCGGCCATGTAAACTTTTCTGATATGTTGTTGATGTTGAGAAGAATCATGGTGTTCTCTCGTCAGAGTATATTGATTTTAATATTAATAAATAGTCTCTGGTTTTATCATCAACAATTTCAATCATTGTACTGATTCGTTTACACCCCCCCCACTGTTCTTCTTTTTGATGTTTGCAATAAAATATTCTCACGGGAAATTAATCGACAACTTATACATGACTTTTGTTATCAATTTAGATAAGATACAAGATGCGTACTGTCACCAAGTTTGTGGTCAATATTAATGTGGCTAACGTTGACATTATATTTAGACTGGTTCGATACAGCTTCAGATAAAGTTTCAGTAATTCTGATTATGATTTACTATTTCTTGTTGTCGTCAATTTCCGTTCTCTTTCTGAGATAATTCCCTGTAGACTAAATGGCTGAAAGTTTTTTTTTTGAATCACATATCCAAGTCGGGAAATTTAGATGTAATAGGGATGAGTTTTGTTTTCGTTATCTAGTAGGTACATATATAGACTCTGCTTTGGAATATATTTTCAAAATAAAAAGATAAAGATATATATATATATATATATATATATATATATATATATATAGAGAGAGAGAGAGAGAGAGAGAGAATAACATTCCTGCTGTGCTTTTTCTGGTTTTCTTAAATGCTGCTACTTTTCTCTCTCTCCCATTTCTCCTTTTTCGTCCTCTCGCTTGTAATGGTCCATAAATACGACCCAGAAAGATACTGAAAGCCATCAGGCCTAAACGTTCCACACAAATCTCGTCCAAAATGTCCTTATCTCTCATGGTTATAAAAGCTAAATTTTAGACTTGGCGCATTTCTGTCGACGAGGTTGTACAATTCTGCTGTAGATTATAATTGTCGCTTAACAAGCATAAGTCACATCTGTGTAGAATAGGTGACACCGAACAGACAAGTCTCGTTTCGTATTAGTAAACATTA
Organism: Paralvinella palmiformis; assembly: GCA_025642065.1. Lineage (NCBI taxonomy): Eukaryota > Metazoa > Annelida > Polychaeta > Terebellida > Alvinellidae > Paralvinella > Paralvinella palmiformis. Next base: position 701,281 of record JAODUP010000178.1, read on the forward strand.
ATTACAGCAGGACACCACATCTGGAACAATGGAGACAAATGATTTCCCGTCTTCGGTCAATATTACCTCCGACACAGAAAATATTATCAGTTCGGAAGCCGTTAATTATGAAACAGACAATGAAGATGACACCTTGTCGAGAATGGTAGGCGTGTCTGATTCTATTCTCGCTTTTGTGCTCCGAGATAACTTCGGCAAGAAAAAAAACACTCGACGATGTCGGCGATTCATCATTAATGTCTCGGACACATAGATAAACACTTAGCTAGTCAACGACGCCATTGTGCCGTTGTATATTTCGGCCATTCTATTCACCAGCATTAACGCGTGCTGCGCCGACCTTCGGTTTTGTGACCGATCAGCTTATTGTAATCTTTCATACACCGATGCCTTGAAATGAATCGATCCCCGTTTCTCGCTGCCGCATAATGATCGGTTATCGATCAGTGTGCAACAATCGACTAGAATTTGTTTATCTGTCGCGGCCGTAGCAACGTTATTGGCGGATCACCGCGTCTCCATAACTGCGAACCTGCGAGCCAGATTTTAATTTAAGTGTTCCTTTCACGAGAAGTGTATTAGCCCGTCGATGGCCCTGACGTCTAACCATTGTGATCGGATATTATTTTTTTTCGGATAGGGCAATAATAGTGGACTTAGACGCACTCCGTAAACACTAACCGTCAGACGCCTGCTCATTGGTCGATCCGCGTCGCGGCGTCACCTAACCGTGGCGGGACGTCAAAAACACTGCTATTATCGCCCGCCCGTTAATGCGATTGGTTGATAATTTGATTGACATTCCTCCGTTTCGATTGCCTCGCCTGATCCAGGGCCGACGTCAACTAGCCATTTATGCCAAAATTCAATAGCGCACCAAAACAAAACATTACGACTACCCGGGGCCGTTTGGTGAAGTACGCACACTGTATATTACTAATTACCACAGGTTGAGGCTCTGGATTATATAACAGATTTATCGGAATACGACTCGAGGAAAGCACGCAGGATTATGGCATTTTGAACGACCAACCACATAACTAATAATGTATGGGGTTGTCCGGTTTGTTGCTTCGATACTGATTTTAGTCCACTCAGGTATTTTTTTAAAATTATTTAGTAAATTATCGTTCTATGATTTTTTCTGTTGTAAATCTATTATTTGTTATTTTTTCTAAACAATCTCTTGCGTCGCGAGCTAATTCGAACTCATCGAAAAAATTATAACCAACTTTCGTGGGTTCCTATTTATGTTAAGAACTGCGCATTCAAACTTTAGACGACAGTAAAAAGTTTATTTTCTAATTGTTAAATCAATTTTATTCAACTTTCTTGATGATCGTTCAGCGTGGGCGTCTGGATCGGCGCCTACCTATACCGGAACACTTACTGGATCCGTGGACGAGAATGCAGCAACCGGCACAACAGTAACTCTGGATTATACGTTTTCTGATCCGGAGAGCGACAATTTGTCCTTCACGATATCAGGTAAATGGACACACACACAGACACGCGCAAACACACACGCAAACGCACGCACACACACACGCACAGAGAGAGAGAGAGAGAGAGAGAGAGAGAGAGATAGAGATTCTCGTATAAAACGATAGTTTCTGTTTTCTTGGAATAAATTAAAAGACAATTTAAATATTTCCATTGTTAATGTATACTGTCTACTAAAGTAAACAATATTTAACCCTCTTCCTCATTTTCCCCACAAACAAGGAAGTGATGCTAGTGTGTTTAGTATCCCGACATCCAGTAGTCAGGATATGGTGACGGCTGCCACTCTGGATTGTGAGACCAAATCAACGTACACGTTTACGTTGACCGTCAATGACGACACAGACCATTCACATAGCATCACCATTACCGTCAATGACGTCAATGAGTACGCCCCCTCCTGTAGTCCGTCAGCTTATTTCGCCAACAGAGATGAAAATCTAGGCTCGGGTGAGTAGTGAGTATCTCTGGCATGTGTGTGTGTGTGTGTGTGTGTGTGTGTGTGTGTGTGTGTGTGTAGGATTAGTAGAGTAGGTCGGATGAGTAGAATATGTTAGGTGGTGAGTATATTATTGAAATAGATCTTACGTGAATCAAGTGAATATGATGGACGGATTAAGGTATGTCACTGTGAGTGAGATAGATTAGGTGAGTGAGTATTTATGGTGAGTAGGGCATGTCGGTTGAGTGAAGATATATATAATGAGAGTAGAATATATATTTGATGTTTATAAAATGTTATCAGACATCTGAATACCTATGTGCACACACATTCACAGACACATACGAGTATGTACGCGCACACCACTATATCCAATTACGCACACTCAACATTCTTAATGTATACAGACATGTTTAGATTATACATCCTCAGTTCTCTTAAAGCAATTTTTTGGTGGCCAATACCTTTTTTCGAATGATTCTAATAAAAATAACCTTTAATGACATTATTAGCCAGCTTGTAACTGATATATTGCAAATTATATATAACATATGTGTTATTTTGGGCAGAAACATGATAATAAGTTGATGTTTACCCGGATCACTTTGAGCCGGCCACCGTGTGGCTAATTAATTAATCAGATCAATTTGGATGCATGTTCGGTGAGTGGTGACGTCATACACATAACCGAGCAGAACCATTGACCTGAAAGAAAACTAGACCGTGCACGCGCGCCGATTTGATGGCAAACAGGTCCCAACTTCCGGTGGGGGCAAAAAGGAAAAAGCAGACTGCTAAAACCAGGTTTATAATCATGGCGAATTCTTGTTGCGTCGTTGGTTGCATAAGCCGTGGAAGTAACAAAAAAGTAACATATTTTCATCGGTAAGGAAGACATTTAAAATACATGTTAAATAAGCGTTTTGTTGAGGGAAAACAAGCCTAACTATTATTATATTTAGCCTGTTCAACAACCCCGCCTCTGGCGTTAGATCCCAACTAAGCTAGATCTACGGACTTGCATAAAACGAAATTTACATATTTGATTCCATATAATAGGACAGGAGTAATACAGAATCGCTGCACCCCCTAAAATTATAATGTACACAATAAATCTCCGTATTCATAGGTTCAAAACTCTAAGTGCAGCCGCTTCAACGTTGCTTTTTGCCCCTGCGGGAAGTCAGCGCTGTTTGATGATGGTGGTCCAATAAAACGCCACTGAGTGCTCGGTCTAGTTATCTTTCAGGTTAATGAGCAGAACTATATATTTCGACGACGTCAGTACGCAACCATGTCCGCGGAAATTGCCGAGTTAAAACGGACTGAGCCGAATATTCACGAAGATGTCTTATTTCGAAGGGGATTTGAATGTCTGTATACACGCAATTAAAATATCTTTAACACACGCACGACACCACACACACACACACACACACACACACACACACACACACACACACACAGACACACACACACACATGTTTACACAATACAGTTTTGGTAAGCATATTTTGGGTATGTGCCCAAATCTGATGTTTTTCTTATAATTAATGCTTTATTATATAAAATAGCCACGTGACTTCCACGTGTTATTGTTATACCATGAACACAAATATACAGGCATATATATATATATATATATATATATATATATATATATATATATACACACGTCCGCCCGCTCTGTCTTCCTGTTTCATAGTTTACCACAAGACAATCTGTTACTACACCTGAACATAGATCCACCAGAAGCATTAATCATATTCATATGTTTATTATTTGTGCCAGATTTAGGTCAAGTTATATGATATCCGGATTACAATAAGATCATTATATCGAAGTCTTAAATGCGTCACGTGTAACTAGACAGGCCGCTTCACACCTGGGTTGTTTTTTGTACTTAATGTTAAGGCTGTATCTATTGATCTTATGTCACGTAATCGCCTCGAGCTAGCCTTTATGTATACGATATATGGACATTAATCTCAATTCACAGTTGAATAATTGTTCTATTCTATATTATTAGCATGTGCTGAGATACCATAATTTCTCGATTATTTTCAAATCTAGGATTTATTTGTCTGAATCACAGCGCTGGGTGAACTGTGGCTGTGTTTCATGTCTTTTTGAAAAACTTCTCCAAAACAACGTTTAGATTTTATTTTTCTGTTGAAGATGTTGACCCACTGTTGTGCTGTTAAAGATACATTAAGCAAGGACTAAACAGAAATAGAGTTAAATCGATATTTTATTCCCAAATCTATAGAGCAAATTATGTGAAATGATCATTTTTAGAACAAAGAGTTGATTGTGGTTTGTTTGGTTTTGGAGGCAGATGATGAGAAGTGACATTCTGGATGACACATTATAATATCACTATTAGGACACATATTTTACTTCGTTGAAAACAACAACAGCAATAACAACAACTAACAATAAAATCGAAACTGCTCAAGCTTTCAAAATGATCTCATGACTCTTGGACAGCGTCTCAGATTTCTGATTTTAAGAACGCACCCAGGATATAACCACTATTGTGGTTAACAGCAGACTTCTAACACCTGCTATTTAGCACACTATTTAACTCATTATTTAACACACTATTTAACTCATTATTTAACACGCTGTTTAACTAACTGAGGACGATAAACCAAAATGGATGAAAAACTGATGAGGAAAAGACGCGACATTTCTTATCTTGGCTTAACATCGTAGATATATTTTAATCCTCACGTCATAAATCTTGTATACGCGTGCGCATGTCCACTGACCTATTTAGCCTACCATTCAGAAAGGTGGCCGCGAAACAATATTTTTAATCTTCTCGAGGTCTTCCGGTTAGACGTCGCATTATATTGCCACCTGGTGGCCAATGTTGTCACTATATCTAATTATAAACCGACCTAGTTCTGGTTTAAGTCGAGGTTCATTTCTTTTGTAGCCATTTTCGTTGTGTTTTAACAGTTTCGACGATTTTGTTTCGGTGATCATCAACTATTAACTCGACACGTTTCAATGACTCCCATATATTGATATTGACCGTCGTTGAGACGTGATCGCCAGGTGGCGCTATACTAGACTACAGTCTTGAGTGACGTTAATATGGTGGCGATAATCTGTTGGTATAAGTGAATTAGCTAGTGAATGGTTTATTTAATCTTGGTGCCGTTAACCGCCCCCCACCCCCGTGGCTCTCTTTAAACGAACACTTTGCAGACAGAGGAAATACGGGGCTTCGAACCCTGTCCTAAACGTTTCCGACGTATTGTTCTACTCACTGGTCTAAGGATTGTGACTATTATACTTCATCTATGCTCTTCTAAACCCTATTCTTATTTTAAGCGAATACAGGCACATACGCAAGCAACACGCAGGCACGCGTGCGTGCACCCACATACGCACACAGACATGCACGTGTGAGGATACACATACCGGTGTTCGCACATACACATTATTCAAATTTGGTATTGGTTGCATAGGTTCATTGCTTAAATAATAATACTAAAAATTATTATTATTATTATGATTATTATTATTACTATTATTATTACAGGAGTGATAGTAGCCACACTATTATGTACAGATCAGGATGATACAGATTCCATTTCTAACTATACGATCGCCAGTGGCGACACCCTCGGGCAGTTTACGATTGATTCTGGGTCCAACGACGTAAAAACATCACCAACAGCGTTAGATTACGAGACAACAAAGTGGTATACGCTACTTATAGACGTCGTAGATTCTCTGACAACACAGAAAACTGGAACGGCAACCGTCTATGTCACGGTAATTATCTTCACGCACGCACGGATGCGTGTGCGCGCGCGTTGTGTCGTGCTTTACGAATTTTAGTTATGCGGAATCGACTTCAGATATACATAACTGTAAGTTTTTCTGGCATGTATCAGGGAATACACGTAGTATGTAATTATTGTTCCCCAGGTATGTCCTTCTATTGATTGCATATAGGTGAGAGGATGAAAGATATCTCAAAATATTTTTTTTCTTATTAAATAATACATGGATCTGTGATTTCACGAACCATCGAAATAATTTTCACCTTCCCGTCTAGAAATATTTATTTACAACGTCAGCATGTCTGGCTATCTGGATTTTTATATGCAAATTAGAATTATGGAGCATTTCTAAAGTATGCGATATTGAATCCTGAACAACTGAAACGATTTTAATATGTCACTGATGTGGCTCTGAAAGAGAAAAAAAACCCACATTTTACAATGAACTTCACGGGAGTGGAAACTTTGTTTTGATCCTGTTAGAGGATTTCCCGTTAGAGACATCAATTTAAGCAGAGCTAGTTTGAGTTCGTGGAGGAGGCTAATAAAAATAAAAATCGACATGACGTTTGTGCGATAATCAAAATTTTAAACGGCCACACATTGGTAATTATGAGGTGTGAAAATATTCTTTCTTGTAACTGAGGTTATTTTACATGTAACCGATTACAACAACCTGACATAGGTAAGTCAAGATGTCCTGTATGTACTTCTAGCATCGAGGTTCATATCCCAGCCTATAACTAAGTCCGAAAGGTATTTTATCTTTCACCTCGACTCATTACCCCAGGAGGTTGCTCGACCTATTAAGAAAAACGCGTGCACAAGTGGTCGTAAAATAAAATTCCTCTTTTAAATATGCAAATGCGTTCAGGAATTTTAACAGCTGATTGGACCAATGATTGCTAATTATGTTGTTTTTGGCTAAGAGAATACGTATAAAAACACAAAAAAATTGATATTTCATAATAAAAACTTGTTTTTTAACATTAATCTTTTCACGATCCAGGTAAACCCTTTGAACGAGTACACACCATCATGGGATGCCTTCAGTCCGGCCTATATCAACGCCAATACAGCCTATGATATAGCAGAAAATGTGGCCATAGGTACAACAGTGGTTACCATGGCAGCCAGTGACGCCGATGACGGCGCGGATGGACAGATTACCTTCAGCCTGGAATCGGCTACAGATAGTAAGTGATAACAATACCAATTACCAATTTCAATTACCCCTGGCGCTACCATGCGGCTGAATTTCACACTACGGTCTCGGGTTAGAAGTCTAAGAATCACTGTGTTGCATGGCGAGATACGCATGAAGTGGCCGATAAATGTCTTATTGAAAAGTTGTATATAGGCTATTTACCAGCTATATTTGGATTTTATCTGTAGTCCATTAAGAGTATGCGATCTCTAGATCATAATTTAGCATTTAATAGGAATGGCATAGACTTCATTCAATAGGTGTAAGCCAATAAACTCAGTAATGTTCCGCGCGATTTGCATTCAAACTTATCTCAGTAGAACCTTTGCCATCTGACATGACGATGTGAATGGATAAAATCAATGATCGCATAGATTATAATTCAATGGGTGATTCCTATTACTGTAACATTGGTAGTTATGCATGAACTGTTTTATTTTCTGAATCAGCCATTAGTGTAATGTTTACTACATGTAAATGTCAAGGGTGGTAATACTCTAATATAATAAAAAAAATTTTTTTTAATAATATACAGGTGCTATGTATATGATTGGTTCCCAGGTACAAATAAAAATAATATTCAATCTTCATTAAAATCAATTTACATTCGGCTAAAAGTTTAATTTTAAAATCATTTATTTAATCCATTGAATCCCATGCTAAAATATTCCGTACAAGTCAGCATGAATAACTAAGGCTTAGGTTTGTCATTCATCTGGAAAAATCGGTCCTCTCAATCATTTGGTTATATCCTTTGGAAAGACACAATCATTCAGCCGAAATACTAGTCTCAATCTCCATGTAATATGAAATAATTTGCTGAAAGATTTCCAGTATTTATCGTTAGTATAAAGATGCCATCCCCTATTAACAGTGGCGCCATGGCTATTTCTAACCCGAGTTAGAAGCCAATGCAACGCTTTTCGCATGGATCGGTCTATTGATCGTGTTTATGTTGTAGTTAGGCAAGTGATTAATTAATTTGTCTGATTTCGTTATTATTTCTACTCATTTGTCAAGAAATATGACAACCCTGTGTTGATTCGTTCACTAATCAATTGTTTTTTGAATATATATATATATATATATATATATATATATATATATATATATATATATATATATATATATATATATATATATATATAAAGCTTAGGTTAAGAATTAATTGTAGTCTGTAGAAGAGTAAAAGTAAGAAAGAGTAAGAAAAATTATTTAGAGTCGATAAAAGCGTAACAATAAGATTAGTGACAATCACTCTTACATCGACATAAATAAGTGTAAACAATAACATTAGTGACAATCACTCTTACATCGACATAAATAAGTGTAAACAATAACATTAGTGACAATCACTCTTACATCGACATAAATAAGTGTAAACAATAACATTAGTGACAATACTCTTACATCGACATAAATAAGTGTAAACAATAACATTAGTGACAATCACTCTTACATCGACATAAATAAGTGTAAACAATAACATTAGTGACAATCACTCTTACATCGACATAAATAAGTGTAAACAATAACATTAGTGACAATCACTCTTACATCGACATAAATAAGTGTAAACAATAACATTAGTGACAATCACTCTTACATCGACATAAATAAGTGTAAACAATAACATTAGTGACAATCACTCTTACATCGACATAAATAAGTGTAAACAATAACATTAGTGACAATCACTCTTACATCGACATAAATAAGTGTAAACAATAACATTAGTGACAATCACTATTACATCGACATAAATAAGTGTAAACAATAACATTAGTGACAATCACTCTTACATCGACATAAATAAGTGTAAACAATAACATTAGTGACAATCACTTTAATCGACATAAATAAGTGTAAACAATAACATTAGTGACAATCACTATTACATCGACATAAATAAGTGTAAACAATAACATTAGTGACAATCACTCTTACATCGACATAAATAAGTGTAAACAATAACATTAGTGACAATCACTATTACATAGACATAAATAAGTGTAAACAATAACATTAGTGACAATCACTATTACATAGACATAAATAAGTGTAAACAATAACATTAGTGACAATCACTATTACATCGACATAAATAAGTGTAAACAATAACATTAGTGACAATCACTATTAATCGACATAAATAAGTGTAAACAATAACATTAGTGAAATCACTATTACATCGACATAAATAAGTGTAAACAATAACATTAGTGACAATCACTCTTACATCGACATAAATAAGTGTAAACAATAACATTAGTACAATCACTTTACATCGACTTTAAAAAAGTGTAAACAATAACATTAGTGACAATCACTATTACATCGACATAAATAAGTGTAAACAATAACATTAGTGACAATCACTATTACATCGACATAAATAAGTGTAAACAATAACATTAGTGACAATCACTCTTACATCGACATAAATAAGTGTAAACAATAACATTAGTGAGAATCACTATTACATCGACATAAATAAGTGTAAACAATAACATTAGTGACAATCACTCTTACATCGACATAAATAAGTGTAAACAATAACATTAGTGACAATCACTATTACATCGACATAAATAAGTGTAAACAATAACATTAGTGACAATCACTCTTACATCGACATAAATAAGTGTAAACAATAACATTAGTGACAATCACTCTTACATCGACATAAATAAGTGTAAACAATAACATTAGTGACAATCACTATTACATCGACATAAATAAGTGTAAACAATAACATTAGTGACAATCACTATTACATCGACATAAATAAGTGTAAACAAAAAAACATTAGTGACAATCACTCTTACATCACATAAATAAGTGTAAACAATAACATTAGTGACAATCACTATTACATCGACATAAATAAGTGTAAACAATAACATTAGTGACAATCACTCTTACATCGACATAAATAAGTGTAAACAATAACATTAGTGACAATCACTATTACATCGACATAAATAAGTGTAAACAATAACATTAGTGACAATCACTATTACATCGACATAAATAAGTGTAAACAATAACATTAGTAACAATCACTATTACATCGACATAAATAAGTGTAAACAATAACATTAGTGACAATCACTATTACATCGACATAAATAAGTGTAAACAATAACATTAGTGACAATCACTATTACATCGACATAAATAAGTGTAAACAATAACATTAGTGACAATCACTCTTACATCGACATAAATAAGTGTAAACAATAACATTAGTGACAATCACTCTTACATCGACATAAATAAGTGTAAACAATAACATTAGTGACAATCACTCTTACATCGACATAAATAAGTGTAAACAATAACATTAGTGACAATCACTATTACATCGACATAAATAAGTGTAAACAATAACATTAGTGACAATCACTCTTACATCGACATAAATAAGTGTAAACAATAACATTAGTGACAATCACTATTACATCGACATAAATAAGTGTAAACAATAACATTAGTGACAATCTAAACTATTGATACGCAGTCTCGTTGTTTTCATCGTTGTATTACGTAAGGGATATTCCAGAAATTATTGAATGGTGGTGGCGGAAGGCACCTTTCGTTCCATCACCCACAATTTAAAAAAATCCTAGACCCATCACCCAAGTTTTTTAGTTTTTATTACACCCAACCACCCAAAAGTAGTCTCATTTTGTAAGCCATGTACAAAGTTAGGTTTACATTTTTTTTCCAGATTAATGCACTTTATGCAGGTTTGCTAATAAATATCTTTTACGTGCGTGATCTGTTAGCTTTCTAGAAGTATGGATTTCTGATAATATTCATTCTAGATTGTGTTTAGTTAGTTATTTGTTGTATGCTTACAAACCGAAATATAAGGATATCTGGTCCCCTGGATGAATTGCCTATTCCGGCATTGGGCATTATAGTGTCCCACCCTCCGGGATACATTATGATAATACGCAGTATTCAGGCGGACTATGTGGTCCCAAAAATTAGGTTAAAAGGTCTGAATAGGCAAAACACGGTGGTCATGATGCCAATAGATTCAGACATATTTTGGAAATCAAATTAATCTTGGGAGACACTAGGTCCTTTTACACCAGACTTCACTGTGGACAACAAAACAATAATATTGTGTTCACATGATAATAATTCATCACGTAGATGCAGTTAATCCCGAGGTTTTAAATTCTTTTGAAGTTACTTAAAAGTCTGCATTCATTCCACCAGTGTATACTTAATTAAAGGAGTGTTCACATTGGGAAGTATCAAATTATACCAAAATCATTTCATAGATTTTATCAATCCATTCCCTGGCCATAACATACCACAAACATTTATTCCACACACGTCAGATGTCATTACTGTTCCCGATGATGTTGACAAAATTAAAACGATATTTTTCGGTGTTAAATTATCTCCGATGAGATTCATTTCTTCCTGATTCTACATAAAATACACACGGTTTTCAATTTCATTTTGGAGAAGTCGATCCTACAGTGTATTTATAAGCTAATATTGTGAAGTCCTTCATAATTCTGGTACGCCATATGCTTATGGAACAGTATATATTATTACAACATGAAGAACATACCCTCCTTCTGGATCCAATCATTGATCACCAAGAAAAGTTCCATTACATAGATTGAATATGGAGCAATCTATTAGAAGGCAGAGCATGAAGATACGAAAAAAAGCGAGTCACCTCTGATATTGTTTTTTCCAGGTGGTAGCAATTCGGCACTGGATAAGTTTAGAGTGGATCCCGTGTCAGGTGAAATAGAAACTACGGGTACGTTTGATATAGATGGCGGTATTACCTACTTTGATCTTGTGGTCAAGGCGGCAGATCAAGGTACGTCATCCTTATCTGTCACTAGACAACTGAAAGTTGGTCTGACGGACATCAACGATAACTCTCCCGTCTTCTCACAGAATGTATATGACGTCACGGTTGCTGAGGTTAGTCAACGGCCACGCACGTAGGTGCACACGCATATATGAGCGCATACGTGCTCGCACGAACTAGATAAACTATTTAAACTGGAATTGTCAACACTGAATAATGGGATCGTATTATTTGACACACACCCGCACGCACAAATACGCCCCCTTTTTTTCAAATAGACAGTCAATCAAATACTCAATTATATTGATAATTGTGTAACCGATTAGCTAATCAGAGATGTAATCAATTTACTAGCTAATTATATAATCAATTGTAATATATTACCCAGGGTGCCGCTGTCGATACGAGCGTTCTACAACTGTCGGCTACCGATGCTGACGTCACATCTACTAACTTTACATACGTCATTACGGCTGGAGACAGTCTGAGCAAGTTTAGGTTCGACGCCACCAACCCCGACACGATAGAGATCGCTGCTGTCATTGATCTCGATACGGGAACGAGCGACCCGGATTCCTACACGCTCACTCTCCAGGTGTCGGATGGTACAAACACAGGTGTCGCCACCGTATATGTCCGCGTTACAAGTTCCAATGACCACACACCAGCGTTTGGTACTCCGACAGTAAACACGGTAACTATGGCAACACGTGCTAGTTACTATGATGTCACGTCGCTATGTTATGTCGTGACAGCCCAATTAACATTACGTTTCCTTACGACAGTAACAACAACGTTATATTATTGGTATGACTGTAATGGAAACATTATGTTCCGTTATGACTATATAACAATAACATATATTTCGACTGTGATGGAAAAACATCGTGTCACATTATACCATAAACAACAAGTTTATGTGATAGAAATAACAACATCTTTATCTTAAACGTCTAAACAGAACGCGAATGTTTTTATTTCTATATGTTAGATTATTTCTATAATTATATAAACTTCAATATTTACTGCTCATCTCCTCCCTTCATAAGGTACCTGAGGACAGTAATGTCGGCTTCTCTGTTGGAGTTTGTTGCTGCTACAGATGATGATTATGGTGTTGATGGTGATGTTACTTATAGTATAACAGGTGAGCTTCTATATAACAGAGGCACTCTTATTTATGTTATTTGTAGTATAATATGCGAGTTTCACTTATCTTACCTATAGTATAACGGGTGAACTTCTATTGTGTTATCTATGGCATCGCAGTGTAACATACAGCGTAACATATTATAAGCTCACTTGTTATACTATAGGGGAGCTTATATTATGTTACCTACTGTAAAACACCGTCAACTCAGTTTGAAAGTATCTGGTTTCTTTGTTTGATTGTTTCGTGAATTGTGCAGTAATCGACTAGTAATTATTATTATTATTATTATTATTATTATTATGATACCAAACTTATAAAGCTCTCTTTTCATACTTAAAACCTGTTCAAAGCGCCGTATTCAGTGAGTATCGGGTATTCTGCCTGTTCAAATATCACAGTAGATTTAGGAAGTGCTTAATTACGAGAGGTGGAACGATAGCAATATAAAACGAATCGAAAGAAAAAGTGAAACAAATTGCGATTCCAGAATATTAAAAAAGAGAGAACTCGTTATTTCCCCCTTCTGATGAGTGCAAAACATGCACACACGCACACACGCACACGCATACACGCATAAATACGGACGTAATCACTTATACTGAACACGTTAAATTTTAGTACACTTTAATCCCAACAGGTGGAGACACGGGATCTAATTTTGACGTAGATTCTACCAGCGGAGTGATATCTCTGAAGTCACCTGCTGATTACGAGACGTTGACTCCTAACCCAGTCCTACTGGAGATCACAGCCACGGATTCTGCAGCCACACCCAAGTCGGCCACAGTAACAGCTACCGTAACCGTTACAGATGTGAACGACAACGCACCAACTTGTACGGATTACGCCTATACTTTAAGCCTGGACGAGACGGATGCGGTGGGCACATCGGTAAGGACAAGGATAGATGGACGAATCGACCGAAGGGCAGATGAACTAACGGGATGAAGGGAGGAGGGGAGGAGAAGGGATGGGCTGAATATGGGCCAAATCGAGAGGTTACACGATTGACAAATAAAAGGACAAATGGGCCACTAAGACGAGCCAAAGAGAATGACTGACTGTGTTACTAATTAACAGATGGACGAACTAACAACATGACGACCCGATTGAAAGACGGAATGTCCGACAGAAGGAACATTTGATTGGTGGCTATTTTGAGATCGGAAAACCCTTTACTAGTTGCTTACTTCTAACACACGTTGTTATAAGGATGTCTGACCCAGCAGACTTATCAAGATTATAATGTTATACTCGATTAGAAATACCTGGCTATTCTTAGTTCTGGTGTGATATATACTTAGTTTTTTTGAGTAGCTAATCGAAGTGACAGCGAAAGTAGGGAATTTGCCAGTAGGAAATGACGTAGGATGTGACGTCTATTTTCGGCTAGTATTTTTTATGTATTAATGAAAAGCTAATTTCGCTGGGAGGTCGAATCCAAGTGGCGGCTGCGACCGTGCGTTGTTTGATCCATCAAAAAAGCTTCGGCCTAATCATCTCCTTTCACCACAAAACAGTGGATAGAGTATTGCGCAGTGGATAGAGTATTGCGCTGAAAACCTCCAGTTTACGGGTTAGAATCTTACTGACAGCTGTATTTGTGGGATGTTTCCCAAGGACGTTGTCCATCAGCCAAATGTCCCGGTATGACTAGGGTCAAAGCTAAGGCATCGCTTTCACCAATCCTACTAGATTTCCATGCTCATCAGAAAATTGCAGATTTCCACCTTCCATACCCATATTAGATTGGTGCTGGAAGGAAGGAAGGAAGGAAGGACAAAGAAAATTCAGGATGAATAAATGGAATGTTTGTAGAATTAAAAGAATTACGAAAATGGAGACCAAAGGGATGGTTTCGACTAATGACGAACGGACAAATGGAAGAACCGACTGGCAGGACGAAGTGATAGGAGGACGAACTGACGGAACACGGATTTACCAATAGGCCAGAAGAAATGGTCACAAATCAGGATTTGAATATTTTTTATTTCAGTTGGTCAGCTTAACTTGTACAGACGCCGACTCCGGGGAAAGTCTAAGTTACACGCTGTACTCTGGTAACACAAATAACGACTTTACCATAGATAGCTCTGGTCAAATAACGACAGCTAACGGTAAGTACAATAACTGTTTGTATATAACATGGGACGATTATTGTAAAAGACCATATTCGTATTTCTGCCACTAAAAAGCAGCAAACTGTTTAGGAAATGGAATGACCTTATTTACGTTGTTTTATCATTAAACTGTATCCATCCATCCATCCATCCATCCATCCATCTACCTACCAGACTAAATCTCCCCCATACAACCAACCCACTCAAATATACATTCAGGTATTCATGACAAGGCAATCTGGTATTTAGGGCACCGATGGGCTAAGGGATAGGACGTATCCAGGAAACAATCTGGATACAATCATACTGTTTTCCCTACACACACAGACTCGGGTACTAGGCCTCCCTATATTTATCCATCGTTCCGCTCCGGACTTAATAACTCTCATTAATGGTGTTTAATAGCTCAATTATATAATTGTCAACAAATGTTAGATGAATAAAAATACACACAAAAAATATGGCTTTAATAATAATAATGATAATAATTATAATAATACATATTATTTAATGTATACAGTGCGCAATATAATATTTACTGAATAATATTATAATTATTTACTGAAGTTATACAATTTCAGTGACTGTTGGTGCTCACTCATAGTTTCATTTTGGAGATCAATATTAACACATTATCTATAAAATCTGGATTTCGCCGATGAAAAAACAACAAAAACAACAACAATGAATAGCAACAAATGATTAGGTAATAAATTAAATTGGGATTATTTATTTATATCGTATGTAGCACTTGATTACGACGCCGGAACACGTGACTACAGTCTCGTGGTACATATAAAAGACAATTCCGATACGCACACGTCAACGGTATTGATCTCTGTAAACATTAACCCGATCAATGAGGACACACCGACGTTCAGCCCCGTCACGTCATCGGTGACGTATGCCGAGACAACGGCTATTACGACGGCGTTGATTACGAAGAGCGCCGCTGACACTGACGCCTCACCACATGACGTCACCGGATACGAAATTGTCTCAGGTAAATGGGGAGAGTCGGTTAAAGACTACAGTGGCGGGTGTGTGGAGGTGTAATTAGACATATATAGGGATACACATATTAAGAATTGTTGAAATGATTATATGCACCTTTCTAGTGATGAGTATGTGTCTTAATACATAGATACGTATACAAACACCAACGTAAGGATCCCCCCACACACACCTAACTGTCGTGTTCCGTTACCATAAGAGGTTTATTCTATTTGTTACAGCCACTGGTCCAGCTGATACGTTCCAAGTTGACAGTACAACTGGTCAGATCACGTTAGCTAAGTCACTAGACTATGCTAACACGCCGTATGAGATTGTGATTAAAGCGACCGACGGAGGAGCTAGTACCGTGAGTAAGATATATTTGGCGCACAGCCCCCTCCTTCCCAGGTTTATAGTCCGCTGGTGTGCCCTTATAGAGCAGCTGGCTGGTGTTCCCTGACAGAGCAGCTCGCTGGTGTGCACGTAGTCCGCTGGTGTGCCCTTATAGAGCAGCTCGCTGGTGTGCCCTTATAGAGCAGCCCGCTGGTGTGCCCTTATAGAGCAGCCCGCTGGTGTGCCCTTATAGAGCAGCTCGCTGGTGTTCCCTGACAGAGCAGCTCGCTGGTGTGCACTTATAGAGCAGTCCGCTGGTGTGCCCTTATAGAGCAGCTCGCTGGTGTGCCCTTATAGAGCAGCCCGCTAGTGTGCGCTTATGCAGCAGCTCGCTGGTGTGCCCTTAATAATATATGCTTGGGGAAAGTTTTCTCGGAAAATGTCGGAGAGTACAGTGCGCTAAATATCTCGAAAATAGCGTGTTTATTTTGTTAACATATTGATACAGACTGTAGTTATCACATATAAACTAGACATTGACAGTGTAATGATAACATGATATTTACACAACGGTAACGTAACATCATGATGACATAATGACAACATAATGATGATTGTTTTGGTTATTCACCGATCACATATTGATGGCTATTACGTTGATACGACGTTGATATAATGTTAATATAACGATAATCTCGTAATATCGTTTTAGGGTACCGGTACAGTGTCAATCGTGGTGACCGATGACAACAATAATTGGCCAACGTGTCCTACAGCCGCCTATAACTTGGCTGTAGCTGAAAATGGTAATATGATGTAATAATTATACGATATGGGGATCATTAATAAATGCCAAACTTTTCTTGATTCCACAAATCTCATGCCAGCGGGGGAAGGAGATTCGTAAGACATTGTGTGCGCGCATGCCATTTCGGTTTGATGTACTCTAAATAATCGTCACATATTTCTTTATGGTTTCTGTTTTATTTACACCCACTCATCCACGTATCCAACCACCCAGCGGCCGTACCCTATACATTAGTGTCCAGTTTAGGTTGTACAGATCTGGACAGCGGAGCCTATGGTACTATAACGTACACGCTGACACAGAGTCCTGGTTCCGGAGACTTTAGCGTCAGCTCAGCTGGCGTCGTTACCATGGACAGTAAGTTGGACAAACGTTCTTTTGCAGTTATGCCTCGTTAATCCGCACATTCCGATAAACGGATTGTTGAATCGAACTAGCCGACAGAAGGAGTAAAGTTAATTAGGACACATAATTACCGAATTTAGCCCGTTGTACACATTCCCGATTGACCTTGAAGTAAATAAAGGTGAGAAAAAAACTAATTACTGTGACGTTTAAGGCAGGTTACCGTGCAGTACTGGATTAATGATACATGACTGTATTTCGAAGATAAGGCGTGAAATATCGGTAATAACTAGATCCAGATATTGTGCTGACTAGTAAGTGATTACAGTATATTTGATCTCCTTGCAGCTGCGCAGGACTTCGAGAGTGGACAGGTGTCCTACAGCCTACAGGTGACAGCGGCCGACGACGGCGGAACCGGAAATTCGGTGATCATCCCGATCCAGGTGTCGATAACGGCCGTTAACGAGGGCGGGCCCGTGTTTTCTGGAACGTTTACGACGATCATCGGCGAGGATGCGCAGCTGGCCACTTCCGTTATCCAGGTCACGGCGACGGATGTAGACGGCGACACTCACGAGCAGGGCAAGCGGACTTACCGGATCGTCTCCGGAGATACGAACGGCCAGTTCCAAATCAATCCTGACACCGGACTGATCAATGTGGCCGGCGTCCTGGATCGGGAGACGACCTCGTCTTATATCCTGACCATCGAAGGCTCTGGAGCAGGCGGGCACCAACTCGGCTACCGTCAGTGTCACCGTCAGCATCGACGACGTCGACGACAACGAACCGATCTGCACGACGAACGTGTTCAGCGTTAACGTCAACGAAGACGTCACGATACCGTACAGCGTCGTGTCGTTACAGTGTACCGACGCCGACGAAACGTCGACGTTATCGTACGCTCTGGCTTCCGGTGATAGCTCCGTGTTTACGGTAACCAATGGCGACGTCGTCATGGTGACCGCTCCGGATTACGATGTCGGATCCAGACAGTACGACTTGACGATAACGGTCTCGGATAACGCCACCACACCACACACAGTTAGTGTCAAAGGCTCGGTGATTATCTTACCTGTTAATGAATTCTCACCCACATTTACACCTTCAGGTAAGTTGTTCGGTGTGTGTGTGTCCTGCTCTCTCTCTCTCTCTCTCTCTCTCTCTCTCTCTCTCTCTCTCTCTCTCTCTCTCTCTCTCTCTATATATATATATATATATATATAAAACTTTCCCCTACATCTAGCCACCTATAGTAAAGATTTCTCAGAGGACACACCTGTTGGGACAGTACTGGTCACAGTGCTAGCTACTGATGGTGACTCGGCAGATACAGCAGATGGCCAGGTGACATATTCTGTAGTGAGTGGTGCCACCTCTGAGCTGATCTTGAATGGTGATACAGGTGTGATATCTCTATCTGGAGAGTTAGATAGAGAGACTATAGCCCAGTATGTGATGACAATAGAAGCTAGTGATGGCACTAACTCGGCTACAGCTACTGTAACCATCAACGTTACTGATGTTAATGACAACACTCCCATCTTCAACCCCGCCACTTACAGGTATATATATCTTAAACAGACATACATATAGACATACAGACATACAGACGTAGACATACATACAGACAGACCAAGAAACAAGTAAGCCAACAAAAGACCACAATATAGAGACAAACAGTTATCAAATTAATATAACTCTGATGAATTTTCAGTGTTACGGTGCCGGAGACAACAGCCACATCGAGTACGATAGTAACTGTTACCGCTACTGATGATGATGACCCGTCAACTACTAATAACGGTGTCATAGTCTATACGATAACAGGTAAGCGCATCAACACGCAATTGGATGTTTTTTTCCCCGTCTTGATGTAGTTTTCTTTTATTCATCTTAAAGAGAAAAAATAATTCCTTATTTTAAAAGGATATTAAGTTTCGTTGATGATATGGTTTTCTCGAAATATTCTACAAATATTTGGGAAAAAATTCAGAAAAAGTAATAAAAGTACCCAAAGGTCAAAGTTTACCTTCACAGAACATTTAGGGAGAGTGCTGTCCAAATATCTTGAGGGATGTTGCTTTGAATATCTTATGGCGATCTTGATGTAGTTTTAGAGACAAAAATCGACTCCGGTGTCTTTGGTACTCCTGGGACAGCAAGAGTACACATTAAGTACACTATTACGTACACGGTAGATAGCACGCGTACAAAACCAACTTTGATAGTCCACAGTTTACATATGGAGTAAATAATATGTAGATTAAATACTACCTAAAATCACCGAAATTTATAAATAGACATATTTGATAAAAGTTTGTCACCTGCTCTATTTGTAGAAATATTCTATTTATAGCTTACATGCTGACAATTCTTCATACAAATGTACAGCTATTTTTTGTACAGACGGCTCAATCACTGTACAAACTTTTCTTTTAATACGCAGCTGGTAACCCAGGCGGAGAGTTCAGTCTGGATGCGACAACTGGGGTACTGACCTTGGCATCGAGTCTGGATTACGAGACGACCTCATCGTATGTCCTTGAGGTAACGGCCAAGGACAAAGCTGGCGGCACCGGATCCCTGTCCGCTGTTGCCTTGGTCACGGTGACGGTCTCTGGATCGGATGAGGGCGTCCCGGTGTTCACGAGTTCGTCGTACGCCGCGTCATTGTCGGAGGCTGTCGCGTTAGGCACGTCGGTCGTTACCGTCACTGCTAACGACGTCGACGGCAACGACGGCGTTTATTATACGCTGGCATCGGATCCGTATTTCTATCTGGACAGCGTCACTGGGATCGTCTACGTCAAGGCGGGTCTAAACTACGAGGTTAGCGTCAGTCACACGTTGACGGTGACAGCTTGGGACGCGGCAGCCAACTCTGTCAACGTCAGCGTCATCATTACCGTAACCGACGTCAACGATAACGTCCCCGACTGCGCGCCGAGGTCATTCAAAGTCACCGTGCGAGAAGACGTCGTAGTCGATACGATGCTTGCGACGCTGACATGTACCGACGATGACAGTGGTTCTGCCGGTAATTTGAATTACGCCATAACTAGCGTCAACGGCAATCCGGGCGTCGGGAGTTTCGCTGTTAACGGATCCGGAGTGCTGACGATTAGTAGCGGTCTGGATTACGAGTCCGACGTCGTGCACGCCATCGTCGTCGACGTCTTCGACACGTCAGCGTCGCCGCTGACGTCGACGGTCATCGTTGTCGTCACGGTGACCGACGTCAACGAGTACGCGCCGACGTTCACGTCGCAGCCTTCAACGCTAACGGTGAGCGAGGATACCGTCACTGGGACGTCGGTCGTCACGATAACGGCCACCGACGGTGACACGGACGACACCGTCGAGTACTCGTTTAATCCAGATGACGCTTACTTCATGATCGATCCGGGTTCCGGCGTTATCAGCCTGCAGCGCCCCCTAGATCGGGAGACGGCAGCCACGGTGACGCTGACAATCCGGGCTCTGGACTCCGGTACTATCGACGCTGCCAAGTCGGCGTCACATGTTCTTACCGTCACCGTGTCTGACGTGAATGACGTCGTTCCCACCTTTTCGCCGGCCTCCTACTTCGGCACCGTCAGTGAGAATGACGCCGTTGGCAAAACGATTGTCACCGTCACAGCCACTGACGCTGACGCTGGCACAAACGGTGACGTCACCTACTCCATTGTGTACGGTAATAGCGACGCTGTCTTCAGATTAGATCTCGTCACTCCGGCGAGAACTGGTGAGATCATTCTGGATAACGTCGGCAATCTGGATTATGAGCTCACCACACATTATGACCTCGTCGTGGAGGCTTCCGACGTCGGCGGACTGACGTCGAACGTGACGGTAGCCATCGATGTTACTCCTTACAACGAATGGACCCCGCAGTTCACGCCGACGTCAACTTACTCCGTTAGCTTGGCCGAGGATACCGCTCTGGGTGTCGTCGTCGTCACCGTCGTGGCGACTGACGCCGATAATGACGTCGACGGGGAAGTCGTCTATGCTATAACATCCGGCGGAGAGAAGTTCGACGTCGACGTCGACTCCGGCAATGTGACGCTGGTGTCCGGGCTAGACCGGGAAACGTCACAGTACCATACCGTCGTCATCACAGCCACTGACAGGGGTCAGGAACCCGGACAGTTGACGTCGACGGCGACGCTGTCTCTGACCGTCCTCGACGTCAACGACAACTCGCCCGCCTGCACACCGACAGTCTATGGCGTCAGTCTGGCCGAGAGCGCCAGCGTCGGAGACGCCGTCGTCACTTTGACCTGTTCCGACGCCGATGCCGACGCACCGAACAACGTCATTACGTTCGCTGTAGTAACTGCTGCAGGTAGCAGTAACTTTGATGTAGATGCTAACACGGGAGTGGTGACCGTTGCTAGTGGCGCCTCTATTGATTACGAGACGACAACTAATTATACATTGACCTTACGCGTGTCAGACAGCGGGAGTCCAGCGTTAACGTCTGACGTCATAGTCACTGTCCAAATAACAGGTCAGTACTTGGAAATATATTAACATTATTAAGGCTGTAATTAATTAATTAATTTATTTATTGCCAGCACTGGCAACGGTACACATTGGACACCTTTGTTTGTATAAACGACAAATATATATATATATATATATATATATATATATATACCATTAAAATTGATAATAAACAAACTAAACACGCACATACACACACACACACACACACACGCACGCACGTATACGCGCACGCGTGCACACACACACACACACACACACATACTTAACATTATTATTTCCCCAGGTGTTAATGAAGTCGCCCCAGTATTTAGTCCTACCAGTTACAGTATCAACATTAATGAGGATATGTCACCTGATTATAGTGTTATACAGGTAACAGCTACAGATGCTGACAGTGGAGATACTGATGGTATGTATGTTATTGTTGTTATTAAAATATGTTATTTTGTTATTGTATTATGTTATTGTTGTTATTTTTTTATTTGTTGATGATTAATTTGTTTTTTGTTTTGTTTTGTTATAAAGTTTTGACATATTTTATTACGGAATAAAATTAGTGAGAGAGAGAAATTGTGTGAGTGACGCCGCTCCCCTCCCTGTGTGTTTCTGTGTCCTCTCTCTCTCTCTCTCTCTCTCTCTCTCTCTCTCACACACACACACACACACACACACACACACACACACACACACACACACACACACACACACACATCTCTCTCTCTCCCCCTACACACACACACACACACACACACACACTCTCTCTCTCTCTCTCCCCACACACACACACACACACACACACACACACACACACACACACACAACACACACACACACCTTCTCTCTCTGAGCGCGCGTGCGTGCGTGTGTGTTTAGTGTGTTTTTTCTATCGTAAGGATCATACCAATTTTTTTTCAGGTACTTTTTATTACACAATATCCGGAGGTAACACCGGGAACAAGTTTATTATAGACACCCGGACGGGGGATATTAAAGTGTCTAACTGGTTAGACAGGGAGACTGTTACGTCATACGCTCTAGTTATACACGCGGTCGATTACGGTAATCCGCCATTAACCGGTACAACGACGGTCTCTGTCGTCATCAATGACGTCAACGATAACCCCCCGATCTGTGCTACCTCGCTCTATACGGGAACAGTCGCCGAAAATTCCGCAGCTGCAACAGCTGTCGGCGTAACCATCAGCTGCACCGACGCCGACGTCGGGGTCAACGGGCAGCTGGAGTACAGCATCGTGGACGGGAACGCGGGGGGTGCGTTCGACGTTGACGTCACTTCCGGCGTCGTATCGGTGCTGACGAGTGCGGCGGTCGACGCTGAAACCTATGACGTCATGACGTTGACCGTCATGGCGGCCGATAAGGGCGTGCCGTCACTGAACGCCAACGTGACGGTAGTAGTGAAGGTAACTGACGTCAACGAGTTTGCGCCGCAGTTCTCCCCGTCAGTGACGTACTCAACGTCAGTCAGTGAAGCGTCGACCGTCGGTACTAGCGTCGTCACAGTGACGGCCAGCGATGCTGACGTCGACGGCCATGTAACGTTTAGTATAACGGCCGGAGATCCCGGCAGTCAGTTCCGCATCGATCCCGTGACCGGGTTGGTGTCTCTTCAGGATCTTCTGGATTACGAGACATCGACGACGTATACGCTGGAGATAGAAGCTGTCGATGAGGCCGCCTCACCTCTGACGTCGACGGCAACGCTGACGGTGACAGTGACCGATTACAACGACAACGTACCGAGCTGTCCGGACACGGTGTTTTCCGGATCAGTGGCCGAAGATAGCACCACGGGTACATCCATATTGACGGTGACTTGTACCGATTCGGATACGGTGGCGATAAACGTACAACTCGAGTACAGGATCATATCCGGAGATCCACTGACACAGTTCGCCATTGACGTCAATTCTGGATTGCTAAGCGTAGCCGATGTTCTGGATTACGAGAACGCCACGGTCTACCAGCTCGTAATAGAGGTCAATGACCTCGGCACGCCGAGTCTGACTGCCACTGCGCAGGCGTCGATCGCCATCACGGGGGTCAACGAGTACGATCCGGTCATCGTCGTTCCTGGAGGCGGATACGCAGCTTCCGTCGCCGAGGACGCGGGGATATCGACGTCGGTGATCACGGTCAACGCCACAGACGCTGACCTCGGCGTTCAAGGTCAGATCCGGTACGGCATCGCATCCGGGAATGCCGAGGGCCGGTTCGCCATCGAAGAGTACACGGGTGTGGTGTACACGGTGGGCGTTCTGGATCGGGAGATGACAGCCAGCTATACTCTCACAGTCGAGGCCATTGACAGCCTGCCGGCGAACGGCGATCAGCGATCAGCCCAGACGGCTGTCATCGTAACAATAACGGATGTCAACGATAACTATCCGACATTCGTTCCAGCTGTTTACGGGCTGTCGGTGCTAGAGGGCGCCACCATCGGTTCGACGATAGTCACTCTCACCGTTACCGACGACGACGACGGCACGAACGCCCTCTATGACCTGGCAGTCGTATCCGGAGATTCCGGGGGCGACTTTTCGCTGTCCGGAGATGACATCCTCGTCGCAGGTGCCCTGGATCACGAACTCGGTCCGCAGTACGACATCCGGATCCGAGTGTCCGACCGCGGTACGCCGTCGCTTTCGTCCACGGCACACGTCATCATCAACGTACTATCGCAGAACGAGTACACGCCCGTATTTGATAGTACAACGACTAGTGTGGTACTCGCCGAGGATACTCCAGTCGGTACGCTGATCTACGACGGCAACGCCACCGACGCCGATAGTGGCGCCCCCGGTGTTCTGAAGTACTACCTCGTTAGTGGCGATCCATCCGGATCGACTTTTCTCATCGATCCGGATTCGGGCAAGCTCGTGCTCGGATCGTATCTGGATTACGACACCTCGCCCCAGTCGTACACGCTGACGTTGGACGTCTACGACAATTCAGGATCGTCACCCTATCTTCAGGATACGCTGATTTTGACGCTGACCTTGACCGACGTCAACGACAACACGCCGACCTTCACCCAGAACACGTACACGCTGGCAATAAGCGAAGATGTCGGCGACGGTTTCGTCGTCACCACGGTTACGGCCAATGATGCCGATTCCGGCTCAAACGCTGACGTCATCTACGTAATCGACAGTGGCGACGGGATTGACCAGTTTACGATAGACAACGTGACAGGAACGATCCGTACGGCGTCACCGCAAACCCTAGATCGTGAGGTCAAGGACACCTACACGCTGATGATCAAGGGCCAGGATCAGGGGTCACCGGTCAGATCGTCGTACTGCATCGTCAAGGTCACACTGAATGATGTCAATGACAACGATCCAGATTTCACGCCGAATGACTTCACGGTGAGCATCGACGAGAACCTGAGTCCGGTGACCTTGGTGACCTCGGTCTACGCCACGGATCCCGATATCGGGAACAATGCTCTGTTGACCTTCAGTATTGACACTACCAGCGATCCTAATGGTCACTTCAGCATTACCAAGGTCACGGACAGCACGGCTAAAATATATACTACAACGTTATTGGATCGAGAGAACATAGGACAGTACGTATGTGTGTGTGTGTGTGTGTTTGTGTGTGTGTTTGTGTGTGTGTATGTGTGTGTGTATGTGTATGCGCATTTCTCCGTTTCTCTCCCCCTCTATCTATCTATCTATCTATCTATCTATCTATATATCTACCTATCTATCTCTCTAGATACACATAGCTGTTATGTAGTTCTGTTTGAAAATAATAATAATAATAATAATATAAATTTAATATAGCGCCGATTCAGGAAAGCATGCACACAAACATGCACCCATGCAACAACGTACGTAATCACGCACGAAAACACGCAATCACGCACGCAAACACGCACACCATTTACATTTCATCATCCGTTAGTGAACTTTATATAATAGAATATTAGATGAATGGGAAATATATATATATATATATATATATATATATATATATATATATATATAGTAATTGATTGCTTAAGGTATATTATATATGGCGACAAAAACACACCAATATATACACATATACTTATTAATTTTATATTTCAATTACAGATATAATCTAGTGATACTAGCCGTTGATATGGGTACCACCGTACGTACAGGTACAGCTACAGTAACTGTTATAGTAAATGATCTTAATGACAACACACCTGTAATATCATCTCAGCCTTATGATACTAGTATATACGAAAATGTAGCTGTTGGTACTACAGTACACAGCATAGCAGCTACTGACGCCGATCTGGATCTGAACGCCCGTCTCACCTACGTCATCACCGGCGGTGATGGAGGTCAGTTCAAGGTCGACCCGGACACGGGAACGCTGACGACGAAAAGCGTTCTGGATCGGGAGACCACAGATTACTACAAAGTCGTGGTCGAAGTCAGGGATTCCGGATCTCCGACGGCGCTGACCGCCACCACCACCGCCACGGTCACCATTCTGGATATCAACGACAATGCCCCAATTTTCGCTCAGACGTTCTCGTTTACGGTATCCGAGAACGTCGAGAACGGAACTTTCGTCGGCCGCGTCATAGCAACAGACGCCGACATCGGTAGCAACGCTGCCATCCAGTACACTGTGATCCAGACGAAAGTAGGTCACGACGGCTACTTCGACATCGATCTCAGTTCAGGCGACATGTACACTGTGACAAGCGTTCTGGATCGTGAGGACGTAGACAGTTACGTGCTGACGGTACGCGCCGCCGACGGCGGTACGCCCATGATGTACGTCGATGGTGACGTCACGATCACCGTTGCCGATCAGAACGACAACCGGCCGACCTGCCTGCCATCTAGCGGCCACGTGACCGAGACCGACCCATCCGGATCAGCGGTGCTGACTGTGGTCGCCAGCGATCTGGATGCGGGCAACAACGCCCTCCTGGTGTACGCGATCCAGAACGGCACGACGGCCGCCGATTATTTCGCCGTCGATTCGGCCTCCGGGGACATCACTCTGACGCAGACCCCGGATCGGGAAGCGTTCCCGACCTTCACCTTCGTGGTAGAAGTAACCGATTCCGGAGTTAGTGCACTCTCTACCAACTGTAGCGTAACGGTGACGGTCGGTGATACCAACGACAACTCACCTGTTTTCCTGAAGCCGTTCTATAATGGCGAGGTGGCAGTTGACTTAGCAGCTGGTACCTTCATAATACAGCTGTTAGCTGTCGATAGCGACTCAGCTGCTAACGCTGTCGTCATGTATCAGTTTGCTACCGACAGCGAACAGTTTGTCATAGGTACTTCATCAGGTGAGGTTTTTAAATGCGTGAACGGACGTATGGACTCACTCACTCACTCACTCACTCACTCACTCACTCACTCACTCACTCACTCACCAGAACGTTCCATTTAAAAACACCATCATAACGTATCTCGTCATCTACAGGTAACGTCACGAAGAAGTCGGATACCAGCCTAGAGCCGGACGTGACGTTTACCCTACAGGTGGTAGCTACTGACTCCGGAGTACCCGCTCGGTCTACAGTGGTCACCTTACGTCTGGATACCTTTATACCCGTCCTACACGTCATCTCGATCAACATGAGTCTCACCGAACAGGAAGCTCTCGGACTTGTTGGCCTCTTAGAGACTAGATTATCGTCCACTTTACGCGACACCTACCCCACGGCCGTGGTGAGGGTTTGGAAAATAGAGAAATGGTACAAGGAGACGGCGACATCTAGCGGCAGGAGACGGCTTCTACAGACGAGGTGGGGGAATTTTCAATTCGGCTTTTTTTCTTTTGGTTAAATAATATAATAATAACGATCTCACTAGCTCATTGAGGTAGACAGCGAACGTGTAATGTATTGGTGGTTCGTAAATTTATATTGTTGTTAAGATTCTCACCCGTTGGAGAGGACAGATGAAGGCTTATCCTATTGTAGCCAGTGTCGTTCCTATTTAATGACATCTATAACTGTCCGTTCCGATGTAGATAGAATCTCACACACTCACAGACAGGGTTAACGTCGGGATCCAATAGACCGTGCCAAAAGACCTTGCCAACTAATTTTCGCGGGCTTTTACACTTCTCAGAGCAGCGTAGGCGGAGTTTCGTGGTTTTCAATGTAGTCGGGAATCCTGTTCTGAACATCCGGATTTGAACAACGATCTACTGCGTAATATAATTGGAATTGAGATAGAAAAATACCCCTAGTGAAAGATTAGCTTCTTGTTATTCAGCATATTCCATTAATAAATGTTGTTATTGTCAACAAAGTGAACAAAATGAGAGTAAATATTTCTTTAGTGAAGTCTGCTAGTATCGGTTATCGCTTGAAAATTGAAATGGCGACAGACGGGGTTTGTTTACATTTTAAAATCAACACATGGTTCGCATTAATTCACGATAAATAATACCCAAATGCAATATATCAATGCCGGATTATTGCTCTATCGATCAATACTTTTGTATAACACAATATGTCTCCGATTTGATGAGTATTTTCGATTCGAATAGCGCACCCGTTTGCTTATTAGAATTATGCCATCTATGCCGGCGGGTTATCACTGACGTGCGCATGCGCCATGAACCTGCTGCTAGACGATGGCGAACGTTCTACACGGAAAATGACCACAAATAAAACAAATCGTTGAAGATATCTCTGAATTGTCGTGGTAAAATGATAATATAGGTATAAATGCATTGATGCAAGTTTAAGTTATACACATCATAATACGGTATTATCATGTGAGTTATGTTATTGTGTTAAAATAACAGCTCATTCTCCAACATTTGTTCAACTATAACACAATAGAAGAGTTTGTTCAATATAGTTCACATCTGTCCGAGGGATATTTCTCCAGATTGTGTTGCACAATCTGTTTCTATTAATAACAATTACCATACAAATATTTCAATATTATTACCGCTATTATCATTACTACTACTTCTACTACTTCTACTATTACTACTACTACTATTACTACTACCATTACTACTACTATTACTATTACTACTACTACTACTACTATTACTACTACTACTATTACTACTACTATTACTATTACTACTATTACTATTACTACTATTACTATTACTACTATTACTACTGCTACCACTACTACTACTACTACTACTACTACTACCTCTACTACTACTACTACCTCTACTACTACTACTACTACTACTACTACCTCTACTACTACTACTACCTCTACTACTACTACTACTACTACTACTACTACTACTACCACTACTACTACTACTACTACTACTACTACTACTACTACCTCTACTACTACTACTACAACTACTACTACTACCACTACTACTACTACTACTACTACTACTACTACTACTACTACTACTACTACTGCTGCTAATACTACTACTACTACTACTACTACTACTACCACTACTACTACTACTGCTGCTACTGCTACTGCTATTAGTACTGCTATTAATAATGGCTTTTCCAACTGTCGTAATAGTACTAGTATCAGTAGTGTTAATATCGACAAATTTTGTCATGCTACCTTGTCAAATTGTCTATAACTTTATCATAATATATAAATACGATGACGTTATGATTGTATAATTATTTTTTTACAGTGAAGAGCAGGTCACGGTACACGTCTACGCTCTGGCGTCTAACGACACGTCTAACGAGAACAGCATGGCCAACGAGAAGACGCTACTGTCTAGTGATGAGCTACTGGCAATATGGCGGGCGGATTCCGGAACAGGCGAACCGGCTTCGAGCATCAAAGGTTTGGCTCTTATAATGTCGGTCTATAATATTATCTAGGGTAAGGTATCACAACTATGGTCTTGTCTAACATCTGGTGACGACATGTCTAACTTCCTGTCTTATATCCGCGATCCTGCCTGCGAAATCTTTAAAATTGATTTCACGTTTCAAGTTTGGGTCACTACAGAGCCTTCAAAACGAAAGTCAGAACGAGGCTCGGAAACTTGGGTCTCCGGGTGGAACGATCTGAGATCCCGAACACGACTTGGTTTGCCAGGAAACACATTCAAGTCACACGGAGCTAAATTAATTAAAATTAATTAAAATATACTAAAACCCATATCCCATTAATGTGAGGAATATTCTGCATATAAACATCGATAACAAGTTCCACCTGGATGGGAATAATGATACATACTACAACCCCGAGGGTGTCGCGATATCTTACCCGTGTGATTACTTTCAAAAGTCACCAGCAGATGGCAGCACGAATAAATGGAAGGGTGTGTTGCGAGGACTGGGAGCTTATTCACGAGAACCAGCTACTGTGTGTCCTCGGTATAGCTGGCTACAGAATACCAGTGCTTGGGTTCAAATCCGGACCTGCCTAGGTGTGAATGTTGTTTCATCTTTCACTTTGACACATTACAGTTGTAGGTGGCTTGGTCGATTCACAAAAGGCGACCTACTAGTACAATAGAGTCCAGTATTTTAATAAATTCTCCGGTTAGATTCCAGTATCTGACGGTCAATAATAGCTATATATAGTTCGCGGTTATAGCTCCTCATCTAAACGAGGCTACAACGTTATGGCGGCCCGCACTAGTTGCGGCAGACGACAGACAACTATTATTTTCAGACCCGTTTTCGCCGTTTTATAATTTTCAAGTTGCCCGTCGTCTGCGATCTTACGATCCCGACATTCAAATATCACACCTCGAAAAGTTTTAATCTGATATAAAAACCTACCTGTTCAAGTTTGTTATATTATGTCACAAATTCGCGTTATTTTTGCACGATTATATTCGCGTGTTTTGATAATCTACCTCATATATGTATTATTAGTCCAACTGAATTTAATAGATTTATTGAGAAATACGCTATTGCAGATCATAATACAAATACTCGTATGTAAATAACACACATAAATTATAATTTAAAAAAAAAAACGCATATGAATTTCCACTTTCTGTTTTAATATTTTGCACGCTATTTTTGCTAAATGAAATGTTCTTTATGGCACCGAAAACAGGTCAGACCTTGACATTGGTCCCAAGCCATGATTATTACGTCGTCTTGAATTTTCGAATAAACAACATGGATTGTTCTATATCGTTTAGGTCTTGGAATGACTGTCGCCAATAAACGACTTGATAATAATTAAATTAATTTTATTGTGGTTGAAGTGTGTTATTATTATTTTGTTGTTGTTGTTATCTACAAACACAGGATTTGTTATTTTTATTTTAATCGTATGATATTTGTTATCTTTCAAACTAATCCTTCCCCAACTTCGGGTTATACGCGACGTTTTATGACCCGGCAGTGGATACTCAGCGATTATAATGATATCCTGTACGTTATGATATTTTATGGCGTAACTAGAGTTTTTGTCATAACGTCACCATCAAGAAACGTACTCCGTGATCTTTGTGTTTTTACGCTAATCAATCAATAGTTCGTGAGTTAAAACCTGTTGGCCACGTGTCTTGTCACGTGATCCATCTGTCTCCACGTGCCGCCTCCGTTCCTTCCTGCTTGTATTACTGTTTCTCCGACTATTTTTTTTTACACTTGTTGGTGTTGCTATGGTTTCTGTTACAATTGTTGTGTTATCGTTCGTTTGACTGTTGCTACTGTTGTTGTTGCTGTTGTTGTCATTGGCAGTTTGAGCTGCTGTTCTGGTTACTACTTGTGTTTATTATTTATGTTTTTTTTTGTAGTTTCTCTTTGTGTTTTTGTTTGGCCTAGCGTTTGGGCTAGTGTTTGTCTCGCTGTTTGCGTTACTGCTTACGTCATTGGCGGTGTGACTGTTTACGTCAGTTTGTGTTATTATTTGTATTACTGTTCATGCAACCAGCTGCGTTGTTGTTTGTATTAATGCCTATATTATGTGTTGTGACATTTTTGTATAACGGCTTTTGTGTTGCATTTATTCTACTTTTCATTTTACCGTTTGTATTTTTCAGTTGCTGTTTTTATTACTGTTTGTATTTTGTGCTAATTTTGTATTACGGTTTGTGTTGCTGTTTGTATTATCGCTTGTATTTTTGTGTTGCCGCTTGTGTTACTATTAGCATTACCGTTTGTATTTCTGTGTTACAGTTTGTGTTTCTGTTTGTATAACTCTTTAGATGTTATTTGATGGGCTATTATTTTGATTATCGGTTGTGTTTTGTAAGTATAACTGTTTGTGTTTTAGTTTAGAAATCGCTTCTGTTATTCTCTGTGTTATTGTCTTCTTAGTAATTACCGAATTCGTTAATCTGCCACATCCGTCCATGCCATACAACTTAAGAACACCTCAAGCTGCCGGTGGGGTATCTTTACACCGAAGTGACTTTTGGTCTTTAGCGTTTTCTGTGCCGTTCCATTTTTTTCTTCTTTTGTTTGTTTTCGTCCACGTTTTAATTCCTTTCTTTCCCTATCACTCTTTCTGTCCCTCTCTTTCTCCCTTTTCACGTTTTAACCGCAATCAATACGCGACAAATTAGTTTGATGACGTCAGAGCACTTGGCTAGTTCGCTGCGCGTCGCAGTGATCAATCACGTGACTACGTCGGCTCTTTGTCCGTTCACATCCGGGCAGACGATATCGTGAAATGGAAGACATTCTGTAGAAATATTCATCTTTTTTCACATCCCGCTTCAGTCTTCCGATTGGCGCGGAGAGGAAAACCGGAAATGACGAAGCTGTCGTCTTTATTTGTATCACGTGACGAAGAACGTAGCCGAAGGTATTAGCTAGAGAGCGGGGGGAGGGGAGAGGAAGGGGGGGGGGAGATTCCAGAAGTCTTTCACACACGTATTAAACGGTAACCGGTTCACCAATCAGGCGTTGCAATGGGTTCTTGTTTACGGAGTGACCATTTTAAACGGTCATTTTTTACCTCATAAAAACACAGACTGAGGTTAGGATATGGAATGGGATGTTAGGGAATCGTTTGGGGTCGGCATATCCTGGGTTAGAGATTATGTGGGTCAAGTAATCTGGAGGAGAGAGGGATCAACGTGGATAAAGCTATACTCTCGATATCACTCAGAAACACATTGAGGATATGAATCGCGTAGAACTGTTCGAACACAAAGAACAATACAAAATATGAGTACTCGTTCCAGTATCTGCTGCCTATAGCCAGATCTATCAGGGAATCTGTGGGGAGGGAGGTTTATTTAAAGCTTTAACCCCCCTACCCCACCCCACGGCATTTTGGTCTGCTGTCGGTACATAACGTAATATAATATTACGGATCTTTCACAAAAAAACAAACAATTCCAACGATCCTGAACACCCCCCCCCCCAGTAACAACACGTAGACAATATGTCACAATGTTTGTGTATCATTTTATCGAATCTCTGAAGGAAGCCATTCTTAGTCCAGAACTTCATCGTTTATCTTTCAGGAGATCTATTTGACGTGTTCCGGATTATCTCGGTGTCTGGATACACGACTCCGGAGCAGCGCTGGGTCGAGACAAAGGAGGCTCTGATTGTGTTTATCTGTGTCGGGATCATCTTCGTTCTCATTGTCATAGCTATTGTCCTACTTGTCTACTACTGCTACTGGAAGAAGAGACGGAGGTCAGTGTGAAGAATTTATTATTATTATTATTATTATTATTATTATTATTATTATTATTATCATTGTATTGCAGTGGCGGAGCAAATTTGACTAATATGCGAAATCGGTTAATAATTTTGAATGGCCAATGAAGCTTTAAAACATAACCTGGTTTTTGTTCGTGTGAGAAACGACTCTCGAACGTCAAGCTAATCTCTCAACAGATGTAATAGGCTTCCTCTTCTTTTCTCACATAATAAATTACCCGCCATGCTCTCACGATATAGGACCCCATCCTGACTGTATATTACCAAATAAGGCTCAGTGGCCACCTTATAGTTGATTCAGCAGGTTTGAGTAATCTGTTATTCTCTCGTCCATTTGTTATTTTTCAGAAACATTTCTCCGTGTTTATTTATTCGAAATCGGTAGTGTACCCGACCACAAACTAATAGGATCAAAGTTCAAATTACGATCTAGTTATGTTGTCTGATTGGTTTTTTCATCTTTCATTTTATCATCTTCGGAAATTACTAGAATCATTTAACCCTTCCAGTAACAATAACAGCAACAACAGCATCACCGCCACGACCACCACGACCACTATTACCACCACCTCCATCACGACCAACATCACGACCACGATCACCACCACCACCAGCACCACCACCGCCGGCACTACCACCTACACCACCACCTACACCACCACCACCACCACCACCACCACCACCGGCACTACCACCTACACCACCACCACCACCACCACCGGCACCACCACCACCACCACCACCTACACCACCACCACCACCACCACCACTACCGCCGGCACTTTTATAAACCCTAGAAAAATTATCATCAGAGAAAATGTTTACAAATATTGATGTTGATGTTGATCGTTAATATTTAATGTTGATGTCGATAAATAAAAAAGATCTGGTTCTTGTTTTATCTTACCCATCAGACGTCCTATCACACCAATACAACCAGCGAGAGAAGATGTTGTTGAGGACTTTGAGCCAGGATATAGGACTATACAGAGACCTAACATGTATACAGGAAATGGTAAACACACACACATACACACATACACACACACACACACACACACACACGCACACACGCACACACACACATACACGTTTGTTTCTCTTTCTCTCTATCTCTCTCTCTCTCTCTCTCTCTCTCTCTGTATACCTATACCTACCTATATCTACAAATATACAACATTTTTGCAGATGATCCAAAAAGCAAACTCCCCCCACCGACAGTTTTTGTGCCAGTAACAAATGTAAGTATCGAGTTTTGTGTGTTTGTCAATAAATGCATATCACTGGATTAGGTACAGCCTTAAAGCATAGGCGCTTAAACGAGCGATAGCTCGTACACCACACACACACACACACACACACACACACACACACACACACACACACACACACACACACACACACATATATATATATATGCACACACACGCCGATTACCTACGTTTGTGGGATGTTTCGGGAATGATTCGTCTAGCGGTCACATGTGACCTGCATCGACCTAACATAAACTCACTCACTCACTCACTCACTCACTCACTCACTCACTCACTCACTCACTCACTCACTCACTCACTCACTCACTCACTCACTCACTCACTCACTCACTCACTCACTCACTCACTCACTCACTCACTCACTCACTCACTCACTCACTCACTCACTCACCTTATCCACCTCTACTACAGCATGCTATCAGTATCCAGAAGGAGAAAATCCAGAAGAAAGATCCGTGGTTTATAGAACCCGAAGAAGAGCCTGATGAAGATGGTCGCTCATCTACTGACAGCATCACACCCGTCGAGTATGACGCTATGGCTACTGATCCAGGTATGGTGTGTGATCCGGAACTAGTAACGTCATTCAACACACACACACACACACACACACACACACACACACACACGTGTTTGCCGTATCAACTAATTACGATTCAATAATAATGTTATCCCAACAAGACGAATCCCAAAATGGACGGATGAGGAAAATGTCTCAACAAGACGAGTCCTCATAATATTAGGGTTAGAGTTAGGACGAGGGATAGGGTGTAAGAGTTAGAGTTAGTATTATTATGATAGGATATGACTGTATTATTTTTTAAAAGATTCGTCCAGATGAGTTTCGATTCCCTAAAATTCTACTCATTCATTTCGGATTCGTCTTGTTGGGACTTAACCTCACTTAGTACCTTACTTTACTCATTCTGTTATCATCTCTTAAGTCTCTATCCATATTATATCATATCATATCATATACAGACACTCCTTGGTAATACTAGAATAGTTACGCTCAATTATGACCTTAACCTTTTTATGAGTGACGTCATATTTACAATGTGGCAACCCCTTACTCGTTATAAATAAACAGTTGAACCTAGATATATTTTTTCAAATATGTTTATATATATATATATATATATATATATATATAAATCCCATCTTTTTATGTTGCTTCAATAAAGTGCCTATATCACCTACTACTGCCATGTTTCTTGGAACCTCCCCCCGTTATTAATTAAATTATTGATATTACTAACATACCCCTCGAGCCATGCTATGTTTTATATATGATGCCTAATTTCTCGGTATTATTGTTTATAACTCACATAAATTGCTCCCCATACGACGATGACAGTAGCTGATATATGATTTAATAATAACGACCATCTTCTAACCCGAACTATCGAAGAAATGTTTATAATTAAATCGCTGATCCCAGCATAATATAACGCGTCATGCTAAATAGGTCAATGTGAAGGGCTTTATGTAGACAGAGAAACCTGTTTCCGACGACCACAAGGCTTAAGACGACAACTGTGTTAAACTAAAAACAACTGAAAGTTAATTAATTAAGCGGATATTTTGCCATAACAGAAGAACTTGCCTTAAACGACCGGCTCTATGTAGGATCCACGTGACATTTTTTCCATTGTTGGTGCATTCATACAGGCTCTACTGTAGATAGAAATGATTCTTGTCAACTGCTGGAGGCGCTTATTTCTAGCCATCTGTGTGTCTCTCCGTGTGTATGTACGTGCATGAATACTGAGAGATGCACCTACACTCGTGTGCAGGGATCATCCTTAAACGAACACGATAGCACCTGTAATAATCACTAGATAGTCGTTTAATTAGCCATTATTTAACCTATGTTTAGCCTCCTACATCCCTTAACCAATCCGAGGGACTACGTTTTGAGACAAACGTCAACAGTCGTAGCTTTGATTTTATGTTGACAATGGGTTGAATAAAGTTACAATATTCACTATGAAATGGTCGTGGCTTTGGTTGCCCAAAGTTAACAACTGTGCCATTATTGGATGAAACAATCGTATTTAAAAATTCGTCGAATCATCGGATTGGAGAAACTTTGAGAATTTGGATACATTACGATTATAGAACGTGGAAGAGACTTTGGGACCAAATGGGTCACCGAAATATAGAACAGACTTTGGGACAAAATGGGGCACCGGAACATAGAACAGACCCTCAGAAATCTCGATTTTCTACGGCACCTACGGCACATTAACAACGCTAACAACAGACCTCTCTCCTCCTGGTATATCCGGAACGGAAACATCACCCGCCTACATTTGATTTGGAAAAGATCATGATTTATCCATATAACAATGGTTCTACAGTTCCATAATTCATTTATTTCTCACGAAACCAATCAATCACAAAAAACTAAAACAAAATGAGAAAAAATAAGTTATAAGAATCGGTATTTCAAAATAATATATTTGTGACAAATGTAAATAACCAATCGTCCACATGTTATAAACATAGCACCCGTTGCAGTTTTGTTGCCGGTATCCTACTACGTCACAACCGGGGCTGGCGCGTCATAAACGCATGCATATTCATGGCTGTTTCCTGGAAGAATCGGACTAAAAGGTCTAAACGGTTCACGCTTTCACTCTACAATGAACAAGTTATAGAAATATTTATTTATGAAAATAATTTCTACTGTTTTAATTAATTATAAATTTTAACACTGAAACCCGGTAAACATTTAATAAAAACGAACAATAATGTTATGTAATTGAGCTTAAATCGTATCTGGAAGTTGTTCAGTGTTATTCAAGCTAGACAAGGCTCTATTTAAGTGTAATCATACAACACCATACCTAATTACATTTTACCATGTCACGGCTATATAGGTTTACATGTGCATAAAAGTGGCAGGGAGCAGTAACATTTACCATTTTTAATTTGCCATACTATACCAGAACATACCATGCCATTCCAAACTGTACAATTCCATACCATACCATACCATACCATACCATACCATACCATACCATACCGTACCGTACCGTACCGTACCGTACCATACCATACCATACCATACCACACCACACCGTACCGTACCGTACCGTGCCATACCATACCATACCATACCATACCATACCATACCGTACCATACCATACCATGCCGTACCATACCACTCACCGTTTACTATTTCAGTAAGTGGCAAGCTATACGAATACAGTACGAAGACTCATGCACGACGCTGGGTGAAGGACAAAGCTTCAATTGATAAATTAACCAACGACCGATTTAGTATAACATTACATAAATAACTGGCCAACTAAATGATATATCTGTGATAATGTTGTTAATTAATGACCTATTGTGCCATTATATTGCTGTTATATGTCGTGGTATTATGTGACTCGATGTTAGTATTATCATATTGTGCATTGTTAGTATTATTGTTAACATACAAAGCTATATATATATATATATATATATATATACACGCGTGTATGTATATATTCGCATATATAGACACACAGGGAGACAAAGCTACAGTCTGACGCACGCACACGCGCGTCTAGGAACATACACATATACATATACATACACATATACATACATATATACATACGCTAGTATGTACCTATGTACATACACACAATATTTTCTTTGTTTATGTATTGGTATATACTTATCGTAGATATACAGAGTTAGTTACTGTTCATGGGCATTTTTTCTGTTGATCACAAACACATCATGCAATGTCAACACAAATATTAAAACACAATAACGGTAAACGTTTACAAACAACAGTACTCTCCTAACTTGTATATGGTTACAAATAACACAATAACAACACAACAACAAAACATCTTGACCAGTATAACACGATAACAATACATCTTGACCAGTTTAACACGACAACAATACATCTTTACCAGTATAACACGATAACAATACATCTTTACCAGTATAACACGATAACAATACACCTTTACCAGTATAACACGATAACAATACACCTTTACCAGTATAACACGATAACAATACACCTTTACCAGTATAACACGATAACAATACACCTTTACCAGTATAACACGATAACAATACACCTTTACCAGTATAACACGATAACAATACACCTTTACCAGTATAACACGATAACAATACACCTTTACCAGTATAACACGATAACAATACACCTTTACCAGTATAACACGATAACAATACACCTTTACCAGTATAACACGATAACAATAAGCATTTAACAAAAGAAAATGGTGAACATTTCTTTTCGATAATATTTACCGTAAATTGTAAATTATTTCCGTTGAAGATTTCTTTGTTATGTTATTGCTTTAGAATAAAATGTTGACAGCTTCATTTGTTGTTGTTCTTATTGTTGCTGTTGTTGTTGTGATAGCTTCAAAATAAATAAACATCATTGTTTATCATTATTATTATTATTATTATTATTATTATTATTATTATTATCTTCTTATGTGAAGTCGGGCGCCGTTATCTAACATCGGAAATTGGTTGAGTACTCTGCGAGTAGTGAACTCAATGTTATTATATCTTAAGAGTTT
Organism: Paralvinella palmiformis; assembly: GCA_025642065.1. Classification (NCBI taxonomy): domain Eukaryota; kingdom Metazoa; phylum Annelida; class Polychaeta; order Terebellida; family Alvinellidae; genus Paralvinella; species Paralvinella palmiformis. Next base: position 740,806 of record JAODUP010000178.1, read on the forward strand.
ATCCCGAATACAACAGACTCAATCCTCAGGGGTACATCATGAGTATATACGTCTGGAGTATTACAGACTAATACCTACACATTGTGTGATATATAGACATATAAACGAACGGATGGATAATATATATATATATATATATATATATATATATATATATATATATATATATATATATATATTAGAGAGAGAGAGAGAGAGCGAAAGAGGTCGAGAAAGATCATGTCCGGATCGATGGATATATAGTTTTAAGATTAAAAATATAAATAGTCCCGTGATTAATTGTCTAGAGATTGAATTGATGATTCGAGATTCTCTGTGTCAGTGCCTTATTCCACACTGTTAATACACACATACACTCACGAAGGACAAACAGGATTGTGGATACAGTATTGAGTCACAAATCTCCATTTTAGGGTTCGATTCCCTGGATTATCTTGGCTTATGTTCTGATGAGAAATGTTTTGATGTTGAACTCTACATATCAATGATAACTGAACAATTGTAACACTTCAGATTACAAACATTGTGTAATAAATCTAAACGAAATGGCTTGTTTATGGTAAATTGATGACAGTGTGTCTTTACTGAAAACTGTAGTATGATATTGTAATATAATGATGATGGGCGATAATTGATGATGATGATGATGATAATAATAATAATAATAATAATATAACCTCCTATTCAAGTTGAATTGCTCTAAGGCGCCTTCTAATTAAAGCGTAATCAAAATATGTTATTATCTCATATTGCAGAAACGCATTTTATACATAAATACACTGATTTATATATCATAAATATGCTAATTTAAATAAATGGGTTTTAAGGAAGGATTTCACTGAGTACATTGCTGTATGGCTTTTTGGTGCATTCAAAGGTGAATAGGACTCAGATCGCAGCATTCTCACTGATATATACATTTTAGGATTAGATCGCTTAGATACAGTGGTGCTGTTCCACTCAGTTCTCTGAATGTGTGAAACCGGATATTGTACATTTAGCTGAAACGTACAGGAAGCTGGAACAAAACTTATATGTTCCCTTTTGCGAGTGCGTGTCACCAGACGTGCAGCACAGTTCTGGGCTCATCGCAGGCAATTTGTCAGAGAAAGGTGGATATTATATAACAATACACTATCATAGTCCAGTCGAGAAAGCATAAAGGCCTGTCTCATCATTTGGAGACGGATAAGTCCTATATTTCTTATTTGGTGATAACAGGACTTACATATAGAATTCACCTTCTTCTCTATTATACCTCGAATATTATATAACTGTATTCTACCTTCATTCGAAGATTCTCTGTTTTCTTCGCATGTTTCTTGAATTCTGTCTAATTCTTATTCAATGTCATCATCTTGCTGTTCATTTAAATACTTATGTCGGCATAACAAGTTTTTATTGAAGATGTATACCTGGGTATCATCGGCGTAACAGTTATATTTAATGTTATATCATTTAATAATTTCATCAACTGGTTTGGTGTACATGCAATAATTCTTTTGTCATAAAACGGATTCCTGTGGCACACCAAAATAAAGACCTACATCTGGTGATGTTATATCCGCCACTGAAACACGTTGAGTTTTGTCTGCGAGGCACAACTTTACCCGAATTAAAGCCTTTTCCTTGAAGCCAAAGGAAAACTCTAAACGCTTCAGCAGAATTGGATGAACGATCACATCAAAAGCTGCAAATAAATCAAGCATAATTAATGCAGTCATGGATCCTTTATCAAGAGTCTCAGCAATGTCACTGTGCACTTTCAAGAGAGCAGTTTCTTTCGAATGACCTCTACGACAAACAGACTGATAATGGCCATTGAGGTCATTGTTCTCTAAAGGGTTATTCTTTACGCTTTGCTACTACCTTTTCAATACGTTTGGAGATGAAAGGAAGGTTAGATAGAGATAGGACGACAATTCTTCATATCTTCCTTATCCAAACAAGGTATCTTAGGCAGCCGGATTATAATGGCTCGTTTGAAATACAAAGGCATCGCTGATTCAGCCTATGACTTTGTTCGGAAACTTGGTGATTATCTCCTTGACCTTAACTTCAGAAGCTGGTCTAAACATTTCGAGCATTTTCACATTATACATCAAATCCGCATCTATGGAGACATTGCAGGTACTATTTGGAGGATCAGAAATTATCTTATGTTGTTTTCATCAGAAAGAAATTGCTGAACCTGTCCACAAAGAGTTCAGCAGATTTAAAACGTGGAAGATTTACATTTCAGTTACGTCCCATCAAATTCCTCGTTAATTGGATGAGTTTCTCTTGATCTTTTCCACAATTTTCCATCCCTATGGTATAGAAGCACTTCTACTCATCAATCAGTAGTGTATATTTGAAAGTGCACCGTTAAGAATGTTCGGCGCCATGTCTTCTTCGTTTCACTCCAATGTTTCTCAGAAGATCTCAGCCTATCAGAGTACCAAGGAGTTCCCGATCTCAACGTGATGAGTTTTGAACAAGAGCGAGTACAATGATTAATGATACTTTGGGCACCTTTGTTATAGACTTCTACCAGCTCATCAACTGATCCATCACATTTACTTGCGTGTTGAGATGACTGTAGATCTTCCATACATTCTTGAATATTAATGCCAAGATATTTACTGTCTGTGATCTGTCTTCGTATACAATCGGGCTTGTCCACTTTAATAACGAACTGTAAAGCCAGATGGTCGCCGAATGATTCACATTTGTTGCTGCTGAGACAAGGGTCACATACCGAAGGAGCTCCTACTATGATGGAGCTCAGTTATTTAGAGATGACCAAATCTAGTGTGCAGCTTCCTTTATAGGTCAATCCGTGTGAATCCAATATTGCTGCAACACCTATCATTTGGATGACGATGGTGGTATCTTAACAAACACATTCGCCTATTTATGCAAAAACAAAGTATCACTAGAGGGCGTATCAACTTAGTGGCTGTGGGAGCGGATTACAAACTGACATGTACTAGTTCGAATTCGCCGCCCTGCTACTAATCTCAAAAGTCCCACATTAATGGTGGTGTCTTTGTATTATAGAGTTACAGGTAGCTAAATAAATAGGCTGATATACCAAGAACATTTATTTATTGAAGACAATTAACTTTATAGGGAACATTTCTAGGCCGACAATTAACTTTATATGGGACATAATATCGTTTATTGAAGACCAGTGACTTTATAGGGGACATATTTAGGTAGATTTCCAGAGTGAAGATGATTATTAATCAGTAAACATGTGAAATACTCCCCCTTACAATATGATGTTATATTATTTACAACTAGCAAGTGTCATAGCTATAAGAGTGTTTTAAGACACTTCACCCCCCCCCCCAACTCCCCCGCAAATACGTTGCTACTATGTCTAATGATACCTGTTGTTGCTGCCTTTTAGTCTGTCGCTCAGATAATCATTAGACCGAAACGAGGCGATCCGAATAGTCGGATGACGCTGTAGACAGGTGACGGATAAATCAGGTTTTGCTGTATAATAAATAAATAAAAAGCTCATTGATGAGGCGCAATCGGTAAGAACAAACTACGGAGCGGCTAAAATCAGACGCTTTTACCACAAAGTGGAAGGTTTTCATGAAGACCACACACCCTAGAGGTGTCGACATAGAAATTTCCGGACTTGTTTAATAAAAAGGTCTCTGGATAGCGTGGCCGGATGACAGGAAATTCATCCCGATGTCGTACGCTGAGGTGTCGGCATCGAAAAGTAGCGTTCGCGTTTACGTTTGTAAATTATTGATGTAATTAGTGGATCAGAGAACGTGTAGGACACCTCCGTTGTGGACGTTTTCTGATTAAAAGTTGGGGTTTTTATTTCGTCAACAGGTGGACGATTACTTAGAGGCGGGCAGGTGGCGCTTTAAGACTATCACACGAGGGACGATTAGTGTTTAAGGCGGTGCGTGACTGACGCCATGTTAGAGTGTTGTTGTTGTTGTTTAGCGCGTAATATCGTCGATTATTTATGGTGTTTTTTTATCTGTTCGGTGCATCATTGGAAATATTATGAGCTCTATTTTAACAATCGTTCAATGTCATATTTGACAAATTAATAATCGAACCCCGCTGGAGATTTATGCCATATCGTGTCAATATAAATTGCATTTTTATATTCTAACATTTCACGATAATGCATTGAGCTAATAACAACAATGTTTGGGATAACGTTTTTGGTGAAACTATCTAATTGGCCACCGGAGAATGGAAGTTACGTGGTGTTAATTTACGTGCCTGTTTAATCAACATAATAATCGATTTGGTGCAGTTTCAAAGGAAATATTTGGTTCGTTCTTCCCACTGTGCGAATGTCGAGCTATTAAACACTCTTGTTCTCGTTCACTTGAGTACTTCAGTAATATTTTTTGCAATTATGTACACACACGCGCGCACACACACACACACACACGAGCGCGCGCGATAGAGAGCGCACGCATGCACACACACAAACATATACACACAAACTGTGGTGTCAAAGTAGTTATCTTGTGTATTTACTAACTTACAATTGAACCACACGCACGTGTTATTTACAGCGAGCTGTGGTATCAAATGGTATGTTTTACGTGCTTCCGCTTTTTGTACGTAGCCTGCATGTAGCCGCTTTCCTGTGGGCGTGACATATTTGTCGCGTACGAAAAGCGGATTAGCTAACTCCCACAGGTTGATGAGTAGACCAGACACATGTATAGGTCTACGTATATACATACAGGAAGTCCTCGTGTTACGGCGAATCAGACTTACGACAACCCGCCGATACGAATGAAGCCCAATAAACGCTTAAAAGTTGACTGGCGAACTACATTGTGGCGTGAAGAATGAAGCCCAATAACGCCCAATAAGACTCTCTCAGTTGCCGCCATACGCCATATTGGATTAATCGCCTTTTATAATTGCTTGTTGTTATGTGTTTTTCTTGGTGTACACTTTACCCCTCATTATGTCTCCTAAGCGTACAGCCGATGCCAGTGATAACTGTCGTCTTTATTGTTAGGAGTAATTTATCTGACAGAAATAATAAATATAACAATGTTTTGGGATAGCTTGCTTTGTTTTTCGGGGATAATCCCCAGGCTGTCGCTTATCCCTGTTGGGATAGGCTAGTGATCCAGTTACTTATTGCAAGCATGATTTAAGGGTAAGGGGCCGACGATTGGTACATTTAGAGAGTGTGATTCGACTTATATACAAATTCGGCTTACGAAAGTAACGTAAAGAATCATAAACACACACTCATATAAAAAAATATATATATATATATATATATATATATATATATATATATTATATATATATATATATATATATATATATGAGTTTAGTAATTTATATTTAGACTGAAGTTTAGTTTTATTTATATATAGATTTATGGAAGTATTGGTTTCAAAGGAGGTTTAGATGGTGATATTCTGAGCCAGTGCCACTATATATGTATCCTAAAATACATATCAGACCCATTTCAATCCAGATTCCTCATGACATCAATGAAAGTAAGCTATTTCATTATTACAACATGTTTTGCTCTATTATGTTTGCTATGTACAAAGTAAACTCTGTATTGGTGTCCTCTTATGTGGTCTGGCGAAACGACCTATTAATTCATACAATGCTGTTTGGTGGATTTATACTCCCGGAGTCGTTTGTTACTCCGGCAGGCATCTCCATGGGTATTAAATTGCGGACAGAGTTTTCCCCATATTGTTAGTAATTGAATGTACAGCTATTATAATCCCAACGTGTCATTCGCTGTATCGGAGATCTGCATGAACTTTGCTGTTCTTGATTATAAGTCAAATTGATCAAGTGGATAGGCGCTTTAATTTAGATCTTACTACACCTAATTGCATATACTAAGGGACTCTAAAATAGGCGTGGATGAACGTTCATGAAGTCACGAAAGGAAACATATCAGAATTAGCTGTTAGTTTGAGTAAGAAATAGTACTTACCCAGGAATGAGGAGATATTTCGTTCTATTCCGTTGTGCTGTAGTGCTACTTTGTTTTTTGAGCTAAATCACTTCACTGCTTCCTTATGTAGGCAGTGTACATAACAAAATCTTGTCACGTGTTCAGCAAACTCTTATGATGGCTGACGAGCCGAGAGCCTATAACAGGTCTAACGTTTTACTCTGATTAGAGAACAACTTGCAACGCCGGACCTGTAAGACATCCTTCGATATGGTTGCTATAGGTAAGATTTGTTTGATTATTCGAACCCAGAATAAAGCTGAGGTCAGCATCTGTGGTATCAAACTGTTCTATGTATAGGTTTGTTTTGAACCACAGGAAATTACTGTTGAATGTAAACTGTGGTGTCAAAGTACTTATCTTGTGTATGTACCAACTCACATCGAACCACACTCATGTACTGTTTATTGCGAGCTGTGGTGTCAAATGGTACTTTTTGTACGTGCTTCCGTTTCCTGTTTCTTGTACATAGCTAGTGCCAATATATATGGTTTTTTAAACACACACAAACTCACGCACACACTCAATATACACACAAAAAACACAATTAATCATTATTCAAAATAGTATTCAAAGTTCTCCTGATTCAGGAATAGAAAGGAGCAATATTTTGTTTTAACAACATCGAGGCTATGACGTCATAACGGTACTTTTTACCGAGAAATATAAATTTTCTAATATCAATTATTCTCTCGGTTATAATAATCGTCGCTTTATTACACCCGCCTCTTACACGAAGCAATCTTCGAAGACAGTTGCAATAGAAACTTCTAAAAAAAGGACTAGAGAAACATTAAACATATCTCGGCATGAAGAGACAGTTGCCTTGATTTAAAACACTGAAGAACCGTCCAGTGGTTGAATTCACGATTCGAGATTCTCCATGCCAGTGCCTTATTGCCCACTCCCGAAATATCCAAACGCAACCAATCATTATCTATGTGGAATGTGTGCTTATCGTTACCAATTGAGATCTTGAAGAAAACATGTTCATTTAGAGGGCTATCATTTTATTTTGAACGAAACACAATGCGTACCAACGTGGTAACAGGAACTGACTGGTATTTTTAACCAATTATCAAAACATTCTCTCGTCGTAATCCGATCAACATTGGGCCGATATTGGTCAACAAAGGGAAATGTCACCAAACTGAATTTACTAAAAAGGGAAAATGAAGTAATTTTTTGGCGAGTAAATATTTCTTGACCTTTTCAACTGTACGTTTTCCCGGAGATAATTTCTTAATTTTACACTGTTATATTATATTTCATACTGATTTGTTGTCTTGATCGTGTTCATTTATTGATCCAGATAATCGGTTATTGTCTCGACATTTCCCCGGATTTTATTTTGCTGATAATTTGTAGTTCGGTTCGTCGTTTAGGTCCCGATTCGTCGCTATCCAGATTGGTATAACATTGTCCACGACAGGTCACACATTACATTTCATAGTTATCAACTGATAAAAGACTCATTATCTTCGTGATTTGTGTATAATTGCAGAATGAAAATATTTCTATTCCGTAATAAATGGCCCACTCTAGCAATTAAAAATATAAATCAATTTGTTTACCTTTGCTATTAAGTGTTCTTATTTGTCAAAAAGCGACAAATATATGCCATTATGATTAATGCTTACGTCTGGAGCTGGTCAATACACTGGATCAATGTTGTTTATTTATACATTTATCCTGGTACAGGCCAAGAAATAGTCCTCCGAACGAAACATTTTCACGAGGACAAAATATCATCATGGGAATGCGTATTATTTTAATGGCTTAATTTTTAATAATCGTTTTACAGTGGATGGTAAGCATCGTGTAGAGAATTGTTTGCAAATGATAGCTTAATTTGTAGTCGTAATCATGTAAAGCCATAAAAGAAATCACCCCCCCCCCCTTATGCATCGGGGAAAAGAAGCCATGCTACCTGCTGTAGGTTTTCCCGTTTATATGTTTCAGTACAGAAGTGTATTAAGGTTGTCAGGTCGTTTCGTGATGTTGTCGAAATTAATAACGCTCTAGAAACATAATGCTATCAAAGGCGTATACTACGATGGTACACGATGTTCAAGTTGTTGAAATGTTGCTGCTTTACGGCAAAGTTTGGGAACATGGAAAGTTCAGATGGGATTAGCAACTTATTAAGGCAGTGAAACGAAAGGAAGGATGAAACATCCCTGAGACAGAGTCGGGTTGAGATTTGAACTCGAGTCCTACATATCTACAGTCAACCGCGCTAACTGTTAAGCCAACGATAATCCTCCATCATTGTTATTTATTCATTGTGTGCAACTTCAGTTTTAATTGAGATGACCTCCGTCTTGTCGCTACGACTATAAAATGTCACTTGAGCAAACACCGTGTTGCAGGCCTCGGATAACGTGTATGCTCAGCACTAAATCTTTTCTAACACTCCATCTTCCACATCTATCTGGGTTTTTACAGACATATTATTTGGAGTATTATTAAATTACATATTATTTGTACAGCCCCCTTGAATGGCTCCTGCTAGTAAGGGTGCTTTATTAAATATACATTATTATTATTATTATTATTTTATTATTATTATTATTATTATTATTATTATTATTATTATTATTATTATTATAGTGTCTAGGAGTATCTTCTTCCTCCACCCTATATATATACGACCATTTATTTAGATTCTACCAAGTATAGTCGACATTATTTCATTACTTTTTCTTGTAATGAAAATTCATTTCTATGGTTTCCACTAAATATACTTCTATTATCGCTCTATTTTCTGTGCGATATTGAAGGTCACGTTGTGCTCGAACAAACTTCTTTCTTTAATTGATTGTATCTTATGACGCCATTTTTATGACGTCAGTTGTTCTTTGTGTGGGTAACCGTCGCTTTCAGTATGACACGAGGTGACCTCGTATTGACATTTGTCACCTGATATTGATCAATACTTGAAGGGATCGATGTGTGTATTTGTGTGTGATTGTGTGTTTGTGAGTGTGTTTGTGTGTGTGTGTGTGTGTCTGTATAATCAATTCATGAAGATAATTCAGAATAGTAAATATATATATATATATATATATATATATATATATATATATATATATATATATATATATATATAGTAAGATACATAAATAGTGAGAGAGAGAGAGAGAGAGAGAATCAGATTGTAAGAGTGAGATAGAGAGAGTGGGAGAGAATGATATATATATATATATATATATATATATATATATATATATATATATATATATATAAGACAATATAACATTGATCAATGTAATATTTAGTTATTTTACAGTTTATTACATAATGATAAACACGTCGTCGATTAATTAACGTGCTAGTGGAAACCACCCACACAAACGCATGCACAAATGGACATATACGCACATACGCACATACACATACACACATATACACATGCACACGCATACATATACATATATACACACACACAAACACATAAACACGCACACACACACTCAAACACTCTCACACACACACACACACACACACACACACACACACACACCTTGTCCATCTCTTTCGGTACCTGATAATTTTCCTCTTAATTATAATGTTCCCAGAACAAATGACGCTAATTTGGATTCTGCTTTTTCTAGAAGAAGATGGCGGCATGTGGTTTCCATGACAACAGCTATAATGATCACTATGGTGATAGTGATTCCTTATCAACCACTGTCAGTCAGTCAGTCAGTCAGTCAGTCAGTCAGTCATTCTGTTTTTTCTATTTACATGTATTTGTGCATTTCATTTTCTTCGATGTATCTGTCTATCTGTCTGCCTGTCTGTCTTTCTATTGACATGCGCCTATCTGTATCTAGGTTTATGTCTATTTGTCTGCCTGTGTGCCTATCCATCTATCAATCTATACATCTATCTGCTGTTCTGTCTGTCTATCTACAAGTTTGTCTAGATATCTGTCAGTATGCCTGTATATCTGGTGTTCTCCCTCCATGTCTGTCTGTTTGTGTGATTCTATCTGTCTACCGAACCGTCTGTCTCATATATCTATCTATCCATCTATCTATCTATCTATCTATCTATCTATCTATCTATCCATCTATCTATCTATCTATCTATCTATCTATCTATCTATCTATCTATCTATCTATCGTTATATATATATATATATATATATATATATATATATATATATATATATATATATATATATATATATTTTTCTGCAATTCATCCATCCATCTATCTGTCTTGGTCTTCATCCTTATAACTGCCTGTATATTTGTCTGTCTGTCTGTTGATGTTCACCTTTCTATCTACCCATCTATCGGTTTATATATATGTCCCTCTGTCTGTCATTCTGTATAATTGTCTCTCTGTCTTTGTGTGGGTCTGTTTGTGTATCTTTCTGTCTGTGTGTCTGTCTGTCTATCTGTCTGTCTGTGTGTTTGTCTGTCAATCTGTCTGTTTCTGTGTCTGTCTGCCTATCTGTTTGTCTCTCAGCCTGTAGTCAGTGCTACTTTCACGACGTAGTCAGATTAACAAAGCTAATTAAAAGTGCCATCATTATTATCTATTTGTGTCAGTCACGTGATGGATGCCAAGACGTTGTTTTGACGTTAGATTTCTACTTAAAAAGATTAGCTGCTGCCTGGTTGAGGTAATGTGGTGAGATGTGCGTGTACCTCATCGGCACGTTAACATTAATAGTACCTAAAAAGTGACAATCCAACAGTTATCACCTTAAAGGTACTTCAACATTATACCATCATCCCCCAAACCGTAATACATCAAGAGTACCCCAACCATACCTAATCGATACCTTTATTATGCCAAACTCATGGCTTAGTCATATCTCAACCATATTCCATCATACAGCAGCCATACCTCACGGGTACCTCAATAATACCTCAGTATTAATTCCACAATACTCAAGCTGACAGTTTTATCGAATGAATCCCTTATGACGTCATCTCCGGTTTAATTTTTAATAAATCGTAGTAAGCGTTGTTGATCGCAAACCAAAGATGTTGGATTGAGTGGGAAATAATCAAATGTTATGGAAGTGAGGTCCTGTTGTGGACGGAAGATAGGGATTTGTGTGCCTGCGCTTGCTCGTTTGTGTGTGTGCACGTGTGTGCGTTCGCGTAGTGATTATGTTATTTGATGAATGTGAGTGTTTTAATAATGTGTAAAAAAGACATCACCGCAAACATTATGAAGAATGATTACACCATGTAAACGATTCATCGGGGGCTAAAGACACACAGACACCTTCATATGAATAAATGCAAGGCTTAACCGGTTACTAATTCCTTGTTTTTTGTATGTATGAATGTATTTGTGTGTGTGTGTGTTGGTGTGTATATCCGTCTGTCTGTCTAAATGTATGTGCCAGTGTTTATTTTTATCAGTGTAGCAAGAATACAGTACACAAAGAATCACGAATGGTGAATATATACCCTGGATGAATCATGAGGGGTTTGTTAAATATTTATACTGAGTACATGTAATTATCAATGTATCATCGTTGGGTCTTGATTATTTCAAGTGGTATGTCATTTATGTGTCATCATTGTGTAATCGATGTGTCATCACTGTCTCGTTACCGTATCATCACTACATGACCGTTCTGTGACTGTCTCACTGTAACATATGACTCTGTCGTCATTGGTTCATCATTGTCTCATCAATATGTCATCAACGCGTCCCAAATATCTCATCACTTTGCCATGTTTGTGTTATTAGTGTATCATGTATATGCTGTCAGCCTGTCATGTCAGAATCGTGATGTTTATCAACATATCATCACTGCATCATCTTTGAGCATCGCAGTGTCATCGCTGTGTCATCATCGTGTTATCACCTCTTGTCAACAAGTCATCGCTGTATGATAATTGTATTAGTGATGTATTAATATTCTGCCATGGCTATGTCATTGTTGTGCCATCACTAAGTCATAAGTATGTAATATTTCATATCTTGTCAAACTTATTAGAAACGTCTCTAAATCAAATTATTATCACATAGGCCGTCGTTAATTGAAATACATTGTTATTAATATGCAATCATAATAATATTAATATTACAGTTATGACCAACAAATTATATATATATATATATATATATATATATATATATATATATATATATATATATATTTATATATATATATATATATATTATATTATACTGAACTATCATATGACATAGACATAAACAATATTATACTTACTCAGTCACTGACTGACTGACTGACTAACTAATTGACTGATTGACTCATTGACTGAATGACTGACTCACTGACTCGTTCACTCACTCACTCACTCACTCACTCAAAGGGAATTTCAACCATGGTATTGAGAACGATGTTTTATTATTGGGTGACAGTTACTCTCTCACCTCATCAATAAATCACGTTTTATCATCGATAAGATTAAGATTTCAATCACCATCGTTTTGATAAATCTATTCACACCAGCCATTATTACCAGAGGTCACTGACAAGGTCAAATGAAAGACGGAATTCGTGGACATAGAAACAGAACAAAGATAACTATCTATCTCTCTGTCTCTGAACACACAAATACTTCTCCCACTTGCCCCCTCTCTCAAGATGTGGTGTGTGTATTTCTCTCTCTCTCTCTCTCTCTCTCTCTCTCTCTCTCTCTCTCTCTCTCTCTCTCTCTCTCTCTCTCTCTCTCTGTGTGTGTGTGTGTGTGATGTGTGTGTGTGTGTGTGTCTTAGTATATCTATTCCTGGATTACCTTTGGTGCAAGAAAAACAAAACAAACATTTAGACCACCATTTTAGATATAATGATATTCATTATCACAGGTGTATAAAGAGTCCTTATTTAAGAACTACCCGTGCTCGGCCTCAGACTTGTCTCTTAATAAAGGGTTTTCTTGTCTGGGATTTCCGGTTGGGATTTCCTTCTTTAACAGAGATATGACGCACAGTGTATTTGGTGGTAGTCGTTAATACCGGATATAACGTAAATCTCCCACCATATACACCGCAATGACGTCACTGATGAAAAATGATGACGCCACCGACGCAATAACGCCACCAGCCTGTTAGTTCCCTTATTATCGTCTACATCAGCAAATCACGTGATATTCTCTCCGTTACTACGACGGACAGCCGCCTGGTGACGCCATCCGCAGTCAGAATGCAACGGACGGTTTTCGCGGTCCGCTGGTCACGTGATTCGATCCCGGCGTCACTTCCGGTCGGCCATGTTTGTTGTGGATAAGCCGCTGGCGTGACGTCGTCTCGGTTGACGACGTAATGGACGAAGCACGTGACTTGATGACGAAGCGCTCGGTAAAATCAACAGCGATATGGCCGCTTCCGGTAACACGATTAATGGGGAATCGCTATAACGGAAGTGGAATGATGACGTCGACAGACATTTATTACGTCAGATGAGGAATGGTAACGACAGCTAAATATTTAACGTGATGGAGGAGAAATATCGCGCGTGTTATTGTGTGTTTGTGTATGTTTGTGTTTGTGTGTGTCTCTCTGTATGTGTCTCTCTGTGTGCGCACACACATACACCCATACACACACGCACGCCCACGCACACACGCACACGCACGCACACGCACATATATATATATATATTATATATATATATTATATATATATATATATATATTATATATATATATATATATATATATATATATATATATATATATATATATATATATATATATATATATATATATACACATATAAACGATATGGTCGACTCATCAGTCAATAGGTTGTGATGTAGACAAGCTTAGCTAGAACGTCAGTATTATTCAAACTGCCGATTGACTGTCCTTAATAGCTCAATCCACATTAATGTTTCCTATTCCGCCCACTATAGCCGTACTTTACCTATCCATGTAATATAATTGACTGATCAAGAGTGTATCACCTCGATATCGATTAGACTAATGTAAATTGGAGGAACTCCCGTAGAAATCTATCACCGACTGCTTTTATTAACGTCACACACCCCGTGACAGTCGTGACATGCCAGTGGCGCCCCGTGACAGCGAGATTGTTGTCGCGAACAAATCAAAGGGCCATCGCCAACCAGGTATGTGGTTATTGCTGGCGATAGATCTAAAGCGCTATAACATGGCGGTGACAGAGTGATGGCTGCTGTTGATTACTCGTGGGCCATGTAAATAGTGTGAGATATTGGTCGGTGGTATAACATGGTGGTCTGGGTATTGGTTAGTAGTCATCATATAGCGTGTGTTATCTGTGTGTGTGTGTGTGTGTGTCAAAAGGCCCTGGTACAGAGAATCACGTATGGCGAATACAACTACTGGAAGATTCTTCATGGATTTGGTTTAGTGCCGAGATACTCAAAAAAGTGATACAACTAAAGACTTGTTAGTTCAGCCAAGGTTACAGCATGGTGGTTGTAAAAATGTATAAATGAATTGCCTAACCAGCAATATATATATATATATATATATATATATATATATATATAAATTCCCATTGCAATATTAAACCTAAGGCCTGCTGTACAAATCTTTGGTAATAACGACTTCTAATATTATTAATAATAAGCAGAAAACCCCCCAGAAATATCTAAAGTCGGGAAGAACGGTTCTATTCCTACATAGTACCAGTGTGAATTAAATATTCACTGACTGACTGTTATATAAAACGTGCAAAACGTGTAAGTCAAGGTAGTTGAGTCTAGTAGCAGTACTCGAGGAGTGAAATATTACTTTTATTTCAGAATCCTATGTGGTTATGTTGCAAGATTTGTTGGCTATAATTATTTTAAGGAAGGTTTTCTAGTCCTAGCATTTCTTTGGCCTCGATCCAAAGACCTAACTAAGACTGCAGATCGACAATATTTTTAAAATTTCACTCACTCACTCACTCACTCACTCACTCACTCACTCACTCACTCACTCACTCACTCACTCACTCACTCACTCACTCACTCACTCACTCACTCACTCACTCACTCACTCACTCACTCACTCACTCACTCACTCACTCACTCACTCACTCACTCACTCACACCGATATATATATATATATATATATATATATATATATATATATATATATATATATTATTTTTAAAAATTTTTGTTGATACAGTCTTTGATACAGTATACCAGGAAGCCAAAGCCGTGATATATGACCGAACTTGTTGTTATTGTCCTATTGTTCTCTGGCTAATTCTCTCCTCGCAGCGTTCTAGACATCTCAATTACGGGTCTGACGTGGCCCCAGGGAAAGAGATCCATCGCTCTGCCACTCTCCTCTTCCTCTCGATCTTTTCTGGATACACCTTTCTATCACACGGCTCTCCCCGCTCTCTTCTGGATAGGGGACCGAGTAAATCCAGAAGGACAAAGGACCGTCACCGTATCCATCTTGATAATCAAGATCGTCTCCGGCTGATAACGGGCACAATAAAGTTAATTTCAACTCGCTGCCAAATCTCGTCCATATCTCAGCTCGAGTAATATCTGGATCACTATGGGAATCCTGATACTAGAATCGGCAGGCGGTTTGGCAGGATTGTAGTCTTCTATGAGTAGAGCATAGAGTGAATGTAGTATGACTGTGTATTGCTCTCAGGCCACGGTCACTAGTAATCCTAGTCTAAATTTTGTCTTCTCTGATCTGGATCAGCTGGAATCGTAGTATTATTGTAGTCTTTTCGATGTTAGAATCAACGTATCTTTAACATTATTTTCGCCATTTAAAACTAGAATGGTTACTAAATCTAGAACTATGTTACTACATTCGGACAAGAACTGGAAGCAACCATAGCAATATTTTTAGTCTTTGAATACAATCTTATGGTCATTTTAATCTTCCGGGATTAGAATAGAGAGTGATACTAACGTGATTTTAGTTCTTCGAAGTTCGAACCCGTAATCACTTTAGCCTCATTGTTATTGACGTTTCTGATTAGACTAGGGAGCGACTTTAGGATAATTCTATTAGCATTATTGCGATTAAGGGTCGGGGATTTATTGGTACAAGTTACACCCCTCGTTACGTGGACGATGAGCGACACACTAAGGGGGAGACACTTCAGGGTCATGGGAGAAATCCGGGATTCGACCCCTGACATGGTGGTTTGTAGCACAGTGCTCTTCTATCCTGTGTACCTTCGAAATGCCCGTAGTGGTGTCTGAAGGTGATAACTGTTTGTAGGAGCAAGTAGCATGAAGTGTGTTGTTGAAAGTTTGAGGTTACTTGGAGGAGTAGTCCGTCTGAGGGTGTGGACTGTCGGAGGGTAAAGATTGGTCGAGGGTGAGGAGGCCTGTTTGAGGGTGAGGATTGTCTGAGGGTAAGGAATATATCTGGTCAGGTGGTGTCTGAAGCTGAAGTATGCTGAGAGGGATATTAGAGAGGGTTGGTGCCATTATGAGAGACGACTTTTGTGAGATGATGAATTGTCTGAGGGATGAGATGAGTAAGGAGATTCGGTGTCTGAAGTGAAGGATGACTGAAGATGTCGCTTGAGAGCAGAATATAATTCCACTATCATAAATATAGTCCGTCTCACTCACTCACTCACTCACTCACTCACTCACTCACTCACTCACTCACTCACTCACTCACTCACTCACTCACTCACTCACTCACTCACTCACTCACTCACTCACTCACTCACTCACTCACTCACTCACTCACTCACTCACTCCCTCACTCACTCACCACTCAACTCACTCACTCACTCACTCACCACTCACTCACTCACTCACTCACTCACTCACTCACTCACTCACTCACTCACTCACGCACGCACTCACTCACGCACTCACGCACTCACTCACTCACTATGCCAGTTGTTTAGTAATCTATGCCACTATTTTACCGTTTTACTATTATTACCGTTCCACTATTACAGCCTTCCCAGTAATAGGAACATTCCATTATTATTGTTATTATTCTAATTTGATGACTATTCCAATGTTACTATCATTCCACTTTAATTACTACTCCTCCTATTATTATCAATGTTCTACTATTCCGACTTGTCCATCATTGTCATTATTCCACTATTACAATTATTCCACTATTACCACTATTCTATTATTACAATTATTCCACGATTACCATTATTCCACTATTAAAATTATTGCACTATTTCCACCATTCTACTGCCACGACTATTCCACTGTTAAGCCAAGTCTACCATTAACAGCCAATCCACTATTACCATCATCATACCATTACAGCCATTCCACTACTACGGCCATTCCACAATCACGGCCATTCCACTATTACGGCCATTATATTAAACAGTGTTTAGCGCATTCTCCTCGATTACGACCATCCATTCATTAACGTTAACTAGTCCCGTCAAGATATTTCATCTTAATGGAAGAATATTATTCCATAATATCAACGCAACATCGTCGTTACATCATCATCATCATCATCATCATCATCATCATCATCATCATCATCATCATCATTATCATATATACCTCGATATTAGTATCAAACTTCAGTATTTACAGAAAAAGTAGCGGTTACTTTAAGACACGATTAACCTGTTCGAAATGTGTCCGAAACGTGTCGGGTACAGGTACTAACCGCGCAGATGGCCAGGTAACGTTTATGTTGTCTGTGGCGGTCGGTGACCACAAAGTGGCCTTTTCTCTCGCCATCAAAGCATATTAATGCCATCCCACAGACATTTACCGCCTCTCTCAATTACGATTAATTCCTCAGATTTGCATTAAGTTGTACGTTTATCAGATCTGAGTCCCTGCTGTCAGAACACGAAAAAACCCACCCCCGGTCCTCCCCTCTGATATGGCCCCAGGGAGTGGAATGGGGCGACTTGATTGGGCACGATGGCAACATACGAGATATATAAGGCTTTGGGCAAAGACAGAGAAAACGAGAGAGAGAGAAAGAGAGAGATATCTGGTTATCTATAAGCTCGGGCCGTGACTGCGATCTGCTCGGCTGAAGACATTATGTGGATTAGGCTCGGATATTATGAAGACGGATAACTGTTCTGATAGCAGATAGTTCATCCCGGATTTATGGGGCTCCGAACGGGTTATGCCGGTAATGCTCTGAAGCATACAGCGAAACCTATATAATCCGGTTGGGTAGTAGACGCCGTGTGATGCCGGATTAGGCGAAGACCGGTCTTCCGGTTAGCGCTGATAAAGGGACCAGATTGACACCAGGTGACCGGAATACACAAGAGTTGATTCAATTTTATATGATCACCTGGCTTAAATAACTATCTCTCGTAACAGATTTATCGCCTCTCTGGTCATATACAGTGAAATATGTCTTGAAGGACGACCTATGTCTAAGGTGTAAGACAGGTTTTTGCTATTTCGTATTTGGCACAGATATACACGCACACGTACACGCAATCACACAAGCACGCACGCCCGCACAATTATATATATATATATATATATATATATATATATATATATATATATAAAAGAGAGAGAGAGAGAGCAAGTAGGATTCATTAACAATCTTATTTCAGTGATACTACACTAAGAACCTCCTATTTTAGTTAACGATGTTGATCTAACGTCTTGACACTGTGCCCCTCTGATTGTTTCACCCTATACGGTCTGGCACCGTTGTCAACTCCCTGGTGGGTATGTTACTCGTGGTTGCCAATATCAGGCACATTACTCTCAATGATCCATTTGGAGTTACCGATATATGGATGAATGTTAATCAACGATCGCGTGACACATTAAAAGACAGTTGCGTTGACTTTCGACTCGTCACTTTACGTTATAAGTTATTACCGAGACCAGTAGAAGATACCAGATAGAGTGAGTGAGTGATGATCGCTTATTAGTTATTCGCCATTCAAAGTCACCATTCGGGTACTACTACTGATTAATTTATCCATAAAATGAGTACATAAATGGGTCTATGGCAAGATGGAAAAGCGTAAACGAGTGAAGCTCTTTCTTTGTAAAGGTCTCTAAATGTTCTAAAACTACATAGTTACATAGGTGTGTTATACCGTCACAGGATTAGATTAAATCAGACACTGTCAGTGAGTTACATATTGGTCAGACATTGTTACAAAGCTGCATATAGGTCAGACGCCATCACTGAGCCATATATAGGTCAGACACGGTCACAAAGCTAATTATAGGTCAGACACTTTCCTAGAGCCAAATATAATCAGACAATGTCACAAATTACATATAGGTCAGGCAAGGTCACACAACT